>CM046833.1:21479023-21481523 GCA_025618425.1 Heliocidaris tuberculata
AATGAACATTTATAAAGGAAATTTTAAAAAATGAACCCCCTGAATTATACCGCTACCGCCTTCAAAATTTCCGCTGTGACGCTCATATTACAGGGGGTAAAATTACTTATGAAAGGGTGGCCCATAATTATAAAAGGAGCGTAGAATGATCTATACATTCAGGTGTGGGACAGGGAGGGGGCAACACCTTAAAGTGGAAGAATATAATGCATGGGATAGAATCATAAGTAATCAAAAATAACCGTCGATTTGCATGGGGGGGGGGGGGGGGTGAGGCTGCCCTTGCATGGCATCGATACTAACTTATGGAAAGAGAAAAAACAACAACAACAACAAAACAAGAAATCCTGTAGAAGATGAGAGAGAATTAAAGAAGTCCAGTTGAAAGAAAGAATGAAAGAAAGAAGAAGGAGAGGAAGAAGAAGGAGGAGGAGGAAGAAGAAGAAGAAGAGGAGGAGGAGGAGGAGGAAGAAGAAGAAGGAGGAGGAGAATTAAGAAGAAGAGGAGGAGGAAGAAGAAGAAGAGGAGGAGGAAGAAGAAGAAGAAGAGGAGGAGGAAGAAGAAGAAGAAGAGGAGGAGGAGGAAGAAGGAGGAGGAGGAAAATTAAGAAGAAGAGGAGGAGGAGGAAGAAGAAGAAGAGGAGGAGGAGGAAGAAGAAGAAGAGGAGGAGGAAGAAGAAGAAGAAGAGGAGGAGGAAGAAGAAGAAGAAGAGGAGGAGGAAAATTAAGAAGAAGAGGAGGAGGAGGAAGAAGAAGAAGAGAGGAGGAAGAAGAAGAAGAGGAGGAGGAGGAAGAAGAAGAAGAGGAGGAGAAGAAGAAGAAGAAGAAGAGGAGGAAGAAGAAGAAGAAGAGGAGGAGGAAAATTAAGAAGAAGAGGAGGAGGAGGAAGAAGAAGAAGAGGAGGAAGAAGAAGAAGAAGAAGAGGAGGAGGAAGAAGAAGAAGAAGGAGGAGGAGGAGAATTAAGAAGAAGAGGAGGAGGAGAAGAAGAAGAGGAGGAGGAGGAGGAAGAAGAAGAAGGAGGAGGAAGAAGAAGAAGAAGAGGAGGAAGAAGAAGAAGAAGAAGGAGGAGGAGAATTAAGAAGAAGAGGAGGAGGAGGAAGAAGAAGAGGAGGAGGAGGAGGAAGAAGAAGAAGAGGAGGAGGAGGAAGAAGAAGAAGAGGAGGAGAAGAAGAAGAAGAAGAGGAGGAGGAGGAAGAAGAAGAAGGAGGAGGAGAATTAAGAAGAAGAGGAGGAGGAGGAAGAAGAAGAAGAGGAGGAGGAAGAAGAAGAAGAGGAGGAGGAAGAAGAAGAAGAGGAGGAGGAGGAGGAAGAAGAAGAGGAGGGAGGAGAAGAAGAAGAGGAGGAGGAAGAAGAAGAAGAGAGGAGAGGAGGAAGAAGAAGAGGAGGAGGAAGAAGAAGAGGAGGAGGAGGAAGAAGAAGAGGAGGAGGAGGAGGAAGAAGAAGAGGAAGAGGAGGAAGAAGAAGAAGAGGAGGAGGAGGAGGAAGAAGAAGAGGAGGAGGAGGAAGAAGAAGAAGAGGAGGAGGAGGAAGAAGAAGAAGAAGAAGAGGAGGAGGAGGAGGAGGAAGAAGAAGAAGAAGAAAAGGAGGAGAATTAAGAAGGAGAAGAAGAAATACAGAAGCTGAAGAAGCAGAAAGAAGACCAAGAAGAGGAGGAGGGAAAAGGAAAGTCTGAAGAAAAGGAGAGCAAGAAGAGAGTTAAGAAAAGTAAGAAGAATAAAGTTGGAGACAGGGATCATACAAAGAAGCCGGTAAGTAGAAGATTGCGAAAGACAGGAAAAAGAAGACGGGGGAAAAGTAAAGGAATAATGCATTATAGTCTAGAAAAGCTGAGTCTAGTACGATGGAAAGTTGATCGTGGTATGATTTTCACATCATCATGATCATCAAGGCCAGTTTCATAATAATTAACAAAACACCTGAAGAAAATAGGCCTATTTACATTTAAAACATTTCTATGAGAACTCATTCAAATGCACAACACTCAAAAGCTATATAGACGTATACGTTCACATAAAGTATATAATGTGAATTAATCCCTACCGCTTTATCATTCAGTGTATTATGCTTAATTTTCATACACAGAACTGCACTTCGCCCTGAAAGCGCCCCTCAAGTTTTCCTCAGGCATCTGACAAAATGGCTTGATAAGGCGCGTGGACACAGCCCCTCGAATTAGGGGTTCCTGAAAAATTCCTTATACTATGATCTAACTACATACTCAACGAGTGACGCCGCCGTGCAACCGGTCTTCAGCGACTGTCAGTGAGCGGTGCACAGTGCACAGACGGAACAGCGAAACGCGCGTGGAATTCACCGGCACCCTTGCGTTCCCTCCCCAGCCGTCCCGGCCTACTTCATTGTCAGGGGTCTGTAGAGGGGGGAATTGGGGACTGGCTGAATTCTCCGATTGATAGATCTGGGACAAGAAATAATGAGGATGGCCATTGGCTCTTGGCAGTGAAAGTAATTGGGAGAAGACCAAGAGACGGAAATAGAGAGA
>CM046833.1:21486523-21540916 GCA_025618425.1 Heliocidaris tuberculata
AATACCAAGCATGACTTTGAAGGTATTAGGATACGTAATGAAGTTAAGTAAGAATAAAAGTAGAAATAGAAAAAGGGATATATATAGATAGAGAGAGAGAGAGAGAGAGAGAGAGAGAGAAAGAGGGGGAGGGGAGAGAGAGAAAGGGGATAGAGAAAGAGAGAGAAGAAAAGGGAATAGAGAAAGAGACACAGAGAGACACAGAGAGACACAGAGAGAGAGAAAGGAATAGAGAGAGAGAGAGAGAGAGAGAATGGGAGGGAAGCTGGGATGGTGTCAGATGGATATACATGAAAGCAAAAGAAAAGTACAAAGGAACATATATAGAGAGAAAGGGAGAGAAAGGGAGAAGGAGAGCGAGACACACACAGAGGGGGAGAGAGAGGGAGAGAGGGAGAGCTACAGAAAGAGAGTCTGTGATGTTGACATTTATTCCGTCACTAAGTCAGAGAGAGTTCACATCCTCTTGTTTGTGGGTTTTTCTATCAGATGATACCAGAAGCTTTGTCCTTTACCACAGACTGGTATTGATCTCCATCGGACCCTTTTCTTTCGTTTGTCAAAGTTATGTTCTGTGTCCTCCTCGTCGCCTTGGCAACAAGAGAGGCATGATAATTACAGTAATGTCCATCATCACCATCGCCTCTCTCTCTCTCTCTCTCTCTCTCTCTCTCTCACTCTCTCTCTTCCTCTCTCTGACTCTCAAGTACAGAGGCAAGCAGAAGGCAACCAGTAGTCGGGAAAATCTGTCCCTCTTGCAAAGAAGTAAGCAAGCAAGCAAAAAAATAAAATAATAATAAGAATAACAAAATAACAAAAAACAAAACAAAGAAATCAACCAACGAACAAACATTATAAACAAAACAAAACAAAAATTAAAAAATAAATAAATAAATTAGGGAAACGAAATTCTATGAGTAAATTTTTCGTGCTTAACATGTGTAATGGTAAATCCTGTTTCCATTGATGAAATTATTTCTTTTGATGAATGTAAAATCCGAAATGCCCCATGTTAAAAAAGACCTTTTTAATGAGATGTACATGCACTGAAGATCTTTCTTTCTCTCTCTCTCTCTCTCTCTCTCTCTCAATTGTCAAAGTCCGGGATCTGCAACTTTATTTTTTTGAAAGGTGACGAGGATCATTTTCATTTTGATTCATTACCTTCATTTCATAGCGCTCGCGTCAACCTACAGAGTTATATCTGAACTATTAACCGGTCAGTCACGACAAAATGCTACTGACCGGTCATTAGAAAGTGCTAATGTCCGGTTACGCGTTAGGCAAAATAAATGCATGGTCACATGTCCGCTCTCAACCAATCATTCGATCAGGATCTATTAAGCCATCATTCTATAAACCCATGATGACACTTCCGGCTACGATCACGATGTTCTAGATTGGTGAATGCAGCGAAAAGTTTGAAAAGAATTTCACTTTTCATGGCCGACTTTATTATGCATTGCATGTAAAACCAACATATCCTCGAATCAGACGTTTCCAAGTTGAACCCGTTGCTATGGTAACAAGAGGTAGACAAATACGCAGAAGTTGAGGCAAGGGGCGGGGGAGCCATTTATTCCTTTCCAGAGTCGGTTTTTGTACTAAAGTCTGCACACACACACACACACACATTCACACATTCACATGAATGAATAAATAAGATATCATGGTGCACCATCTCCACTTCCTGGGAAACATTCCTAACATAAAAATACAGTCACGGTGGCAGCACTTAATAAAAAAAAAAATCTGACCCATCTATTTTCGATGAGATTAAGACCTATATATTCACTAATCGATTCCGTTCAGGGACGTATTGCGTTAACCTTCATTATATTGGCTCCACGCCCTTTTCTAGAATACGTATTACCGCTCCTTAACTGAATTTATTAGTTACTGATTAAAACTGAAATGCCCTTGATATAGCCTTGTAAGTTTGCTGGGTTTGATTTTGAAGACTGGCAGTGGTGTCTTGCACTTGTCCATCCACCCATCACGCCGATATCCTTCGGCTTCGAGTCCTTTCCGAGGGACTATGTAGTATGCCTTTCCAAAGCTAGAAACAGTGCTCTTTCCCCATTTCCAATTAATTAAATAGCTGTATCTGCCAGTTCACAGGGGCGTCGGAAGGAGGAGTGACAGTTAATTCCATGCAGTGTATTAATTGCAATCAATGCCTTTGACCCGCCCCCTCCCCCCCCCCCCCCCCCCCCCCCCCCCACACACACACACTCTCTCATCTTGAAAATTATCATTATCTGATGCATATATACAGAGAAACAGCTCCTTATTCGACTTTATCGCATAATGTTCAAACCCTAATCAATATACTTACCTCAAATTTGAATTATTTTCCTTTTTGGAATTGACATTTGCTAACTAATAAATCATTAATATCAACAATGTGGTACCTGATAACTATTGCAAATAAACGAGTTTCAATTTAACTCAATTCAAGGAAAGATCTATTTTCTTCCATTAATTTTGACAATAGTCCTCATCTGTTCAAATAGTACAAGTCAAATGTATATACAGTAGTATATGGATATAAACAAGAACTTGTATTACACGGAAGAAGGCGTGATCCCCCAAAGCACACGCCTTTAGCGGGTACGCCTGCATACACATTACACAAATACAATTTAAATTAATACAAGAAAGGAAGAAATTAAGGGACAGACAATTCACGGCAGAAAGATAATTGATCACGGTAATATTACAAATCGAGAAGTTTGAATATAAGCCTACCCACAAGAATGCAAAAATTACTGCCACTTCATACACAAGAATAAGATAATATCGTATTAATAAGTACTATACATCTGAAGGAAATATAGGCTAATAACAACAACAACAAGCATAATATCACTGAATGCACGCGTGTTCGAAAATCATATCAAAAGTTTCTCTGTATATGTGATATATGTATAGATGATACACCTATGTTAAATTGCCATATGGCAGCAGATATATATACACAAAGAGTAGTCTAAATGCAGAGAGTTATCATTTTGACCTATTAGGGAGAGAAAGTGAGATACAGATAAGGAGAAGGCTTGATGAATGATTGATTGTTATGTATACTTTGGATTTTGGATATTATAAAGGCAGTCTGGGTTTAAATATATAAATGCCATCATGAATTTTTGATGTACAAAGCCCCCTTCATCAACCGAGCCGATAAACACGGCGGATACATCAATATACAGATTCCGCATCAACAAGATGATTTGAATCTTATAACGCAGTAAGGAATATAGATCATGATTGTACATGTACATACAAGTTTTATATGACTTCTATCTGGATCTCGCATTATCGGAAATCCATTTTTTTTTTTACTCCGTTGTATCTTATATGCGTTAAAAGGAATTTCATACCCTGACCAGGTACCTCCTTTGCTAGTCCTGGGTTTGGAGAAGCAAATGTGAAAAAATGCACAGTGATAGGTGGGATATGTCAGAAGCAATGGCCATTTCATAATAATAATGAAAGATGATGATGATGATGATGGTGATGATGATGATGATGGTAATGGCTTTTACGATTAAGTTGATGACGAGGACGATGACAATTACATGGATGATGATGATGCTGCTGCTGCTGCTGCTGATGGCAATGGCGACTATGGTATTGGTGCCTAATAACATGATTACATCAATGACAAAAATGAATTTTTTGAATGGTGGTAGTTCTTGTGGTGGTGGTGGTGGTGGGGATGATGTTGAAGGTGGTGGCGGTGGTAGTGGTAGTGGTGGTGGTGATGATGATGATGATGATGTGGAGGTAGTGTTGTTGGTGATGGTTATGGTGGTGGTGGTGGAAGTGGTAGTGGTGATGATGATGACGGGGGTAGTAATAAGTGATGGTGGGAGTGATGATGATGATGATGATGATGATGATGATGATGATGATGATGATGGATGATGATAATGATGATGGAAGTGGTAGTGGCGATAATGATGATGGGGGTAGTAATAAGTAACGGTGGGAGTGCTGATGATGATGGGGGTGGTGGTGGTGGCGGTGGTGGTAATGATGACGATGACGATGATGATATTAAATGGGGGTGGTGATAAGTGATACTTGCAGTGGCGATGATGATGGTAACGACTATGTAACCTGTATAACATCATTGTATATCATACAATGTTGAGGAAGATCGGATTACCAAATAAAAGTATCAACCATTATCTCTTCCCATCCTTCATCATTACCACGAAAATCATGTCTCACCCCCAACTGACGAACGCAAACCAATAGGCCTTGATAACATGAGCAAGCTCATATTACAGAGCGGTGGGGACAATTTCTTCGTGATACCACTATTTGCTGTGACACCGGTTAGTTGATGCAGACAGGCTGAACTACAAATGAACCCTCTCTCCATTTTTCATCTCCACTTGTCCTGTCAGGCACGTACGGTCACAGTTTTTCTTGAATACATTGACACCATTTCGCATCCCTGGAAGGCCAGGCCCTCTTCCAGCCAAATCGGCTTTTAAACCGCAGAATTGGGCTAGTTTCGGTTCGATGAACAGCCCAAAGCGCACTGCTAGCTTCTTCTGGGTGACATGTAAGAGAGGGAAAGGGGGTTGGGGGGGGGGGGGGTGCTAGGGGAGGTTGAACCTTCATTCCTTTAGTGGAAAGTCCAAAATTTGTATTTCCTCTCACGCATAGCTAGTGTGGCGGGGATCCATCTTACAATGTTATTATCCTCAATGATTTAGTACTGTAAGTTAAAGGACTATACGAATCTTTGATTCCAAGCTGGGGGGGGGGGGGGGCAACTAAGGCACACAAATCTCAATCGCGATTAGTTCGCACTATTTTGGCTTATTCGAGGTGGAAATGCCGCAAGATGACTCCCGGTTTATCACCTACTGGAGGCGGATCCGGATGATACCACGCATTGTATTCTGACTGCTATCCGGGGGCGACCAAGTAGAGGTTGCAAAGAAAACAAATATGCACTTTGTTGAAAAGATGATTCCATACATGGGTTGGGTAAAACCGCCATATTCTGAACATCATAGATGAATTATGCGAACAAGTTCACAATATAGAGGCAACCAGTGGCGAATTTAGGAATTGGGGTTGGGCACTTACGGTGCGTGCAACCCCCCCCCCCCCCCCCCCTTTGAAATAAAAGTGTACATTGTGTCCCGTTTTAAAACAAAAATTGTTCCCCCTTTTGAACTGATAACTTATTTTTGTTGATTTCAGAGAATTTCCACAAAAAAAGAAAGCCCGAATCATTGTGTGATAACACTTTAAAAAAAAAAGATTATTGTCAGAGAAATTGGAACGACAAAGAGAGCCCAAAATTTGTGATAAACCCCTGTTTTTTGCTTGTCAGAGAATTTCGGAAGGAAACTGCACCCTACAAATCTGATTACCTTTTTTTTTTTTTTTTTTTTTTTTGCTGGTCAGAAAAATTCTGAGATTTGTGCCCCCCCCCCCCCCTCGTTTTACAAAACCCTGGATTAGCCCCTTGGGGCAACGAAGGCTGAGAAGGAAAATATCCAGCCGGTGATATAATACTAACTTAAGTCCAAGCATATATCGCCAGGAGAAGAGAAGTAAGATGAAGTAAAATATTTTGTATCATCCTTTCTGGTGAAGGGGGGGGGGGGAGGGAGGTCTGGTCTTTTCATAAACCTATAATCCTATTTCCGTCTCAAGCAAGACAAAAAGAGTTTTAAAAAAAGTAAACTTTATGCACATTTTTCTTTAATATAGGTTATAATATTATGAGAAACCGCGTTAGAGGAACAGGACCCTGTTTCAGGCGCGCCGGAAGCAGTTTGGGATTTGGGGGGGGGGGCAAACATTCAAGGGGGCTTACCTTTCAAGGGCTCATGTCTTCTCACCCCTAAAAAAACACACACGCTTTCCCACCCTCTCACAACAATACAGATCCTACTGCTAAATCAAAATTTTACTCAAAAATTCTCTGACAAGCATTTTGGGGGTGTATTTTTGCTCGAAAATTCTCTGACAAGCAAAAAAAAAAAAAAAAAAAAAAAGAGGTTATCAGCATTTTTGGGGTGTATTTTTACTGGAAAAGTCTCTGACAAGCAAAAAAAAAACCAAACAAACACCAGAATTATGCTAAAATTCTGCTAAATTTTGTCAAATTATGCTAAAGCAGTCAAAATTCTGCCAGAAAGCAGAATTCTGCCAACTCTGGCAACCTTGCGTCTAATACAAAACCTCCACTACGTTAAAGTTTAAAGTTTGATTGCTTCATCTGTCTTCAGTGATCTCCATGAATACGAAAAATGAATACAAAGGCTTACAATTACGCAATCAAGCTTTTAATATACACACGATTTTTACTCCTTTACTACTGATTTTTTTTTTTTTTATGGGGGGGGCTTTTTTGGGGGGCGAAATGCATTTTGCCCCCCCCCCACTTTTTATTTGGGGGGGGGCGACCGCCCCCCGCCCCCCCCCCCCCCCCCCACTTCCGGCGCTTATGCCCTGTTTCATAAAAATTGTCACCAATGACAAGTTGCAATAACTGTTATAAGCTACTGAAATCCTCGCATCTGATTGGCTGTGAGCAAATTTGTCGGTAAAAATCACCGACAAGGCACTTGATGAAACGCCCCCTGGTCTTCCTATGCAGATGGTCGCTAAGGAAAGTTTTAGTGTCGTACTAAGTAAACCTCAAAATGTGAAATTTCCTTGTATCTGACTAAATTCATCCTTAAAGGGCAATCCAACCTTGGTAATGAGATGATTTGTGTAAAAGCAGAAAAATAAGAGACACAAGATGTCGAAAGTTTGAAAGAAATCGGACAAGGAATAAGAAAGTTATGGATGTTTGAAAAATGAGCTCACTACATCTATGCGAATCTCAAATTGGCAATTTGGTGATTCGAATGTGACATTTTTGTGGACAACTCTCCCATTTGTCTTACACAAAAATATCATTAATTTGCGGTTTTCTTCGAGACGCTTTTACCCTCGGGGCAGTACTCAAAATATATTGGAGATAGCATATTGTTATAGGTCCTCATGAAAGAAAAAGATCCTACTAAGTAATACATTTTGAAAAAAGTGACATTTTAGTCATTTTGTGTGTTGGAGCGAATGGGGGAGTTGTATACAGCTACATCACAGTGACATTAAATATTCGGACAATTTGAAATTCCCATATGTATAGTGATTAAAACTTTCAAAAATTCATAACTTTCTTATTGCTTGTCCGATCTTGTTCAAATGTTCACCAATCTGCTTCTCTGATTTTTCCTCTTTCTTTTAAAGCAACTTGCTATTAAGGTTGGATTTCCCTTTAAAGACCTATACATAAAACTATTTTCATTTCCTTGCCCTTGCCTGTATCAGAACCCCCCCCCCCCCCCCGACTATCGGTGGGCTTGTATGCCCCTCTCTGTCCTTCTCTCTCTCTCTCTCTCTCTCTCATTTCATGGTCTGCTACCCTGCCATGGCGCTATACCAGGCATCCTGAAGAAAAGCATCCATTCGTAACAGACACGTTTCACCAACCATGTAATGATGTATGTCGACTCTTGGTATCAGTACATCCTCGATATGTTTTCGCCCTGTCTTCGCCCTGTATCAGCTCATATGCATTCTTTTCGCGAAGTTTCTTATGTAAGTTCAGAATTATTCATGATAATGATAATAATATTGACTGTAATATAGATAATGAAATAGTTTGAATATTATTGATTCTATATTGATGATGATGAAGAAGAAGAAGATGATGATAATTGTTGTAATAATAACAATAATAATAATAATGATGATGATGGTACTACTACTACTACTACTACTACTACTATAATAATAATAATAATAATAATATAATATAATAATTATGATAGAAAATAGAATTTGATATTAATGTTATTGTTAATAACGATAATAATGACATCAATAATAATACAAGTGATTACGAATAAAAATGACGATATTTAAGATATTGATAATAATTATATTAATGGCAGTAATAATAAATACAATGATAATTATGATAATGATAGTAAATACATGTATGGTAATAATAGCGATAATATCAGTGATACTAACGATAATAATAGCAAGGATAACAATGAAATTAATGATAATAAGAATGATAACGATGATGATAACAATATGCCTGAGTAATGTGCCCTACAAGGTGAAAAATCATCCTCTCTGACAATTTTCCATAAATCTAATCATGGTTTCATTTGTCCAAATTGAAAACAAGGAAAGGGTGTTCCTCGGCAGTTCTTACTAATATATCATTTTTTTTTTCATGATTAACATATTTCTGTGTCATAGATAACTGGATAAAACCAAGATTTCGAGCACAATCTAACTAATTTATCACTGAGAACCTACGATCATCTTATCATTTCCATTTCCCTTGTGAAATCCGGGGCACATTTTATATTTCACACTTGACCCCCTCCCTCCCCCCCCCCCTCCCCCCCCCCCCCCCCCCCCCCCCCCCCCCCCCCCCCCCCCACCTTTGGGATATTTAATTCCTTTGCTATCGTGGCTGTATAAGCCGTGTTTGTATTAGGGCTAGTATTATTCAGAAACAGTGAATGGATTAACATCAAACCAAAATGCAATTGACAGATTTTCTAAGTGGTTAATTATCGAGTTTGATAGAAATATAAGAGATCGTTAAAAAAAAGAAGAAGAAATGATTCAGCGTTATTATGTAAATGGAATCTCATGTGATCAATTGGATAACAGTAACTCTTTCACACTGTCTTTTTCTACCCTATATTTTCGTATATTTCTACTGTGATAACTACTGTGTAACCATTCTTATGTGTATGCTTAGATCGTATCCCGTCATTATTATATATGAACCGGTGGAAGAATAATTTCTGATATGAGGCGATAAATACTATATTATACTATACTACATTGTCAACGATATTAGTATTAATAAGTTGAACAATTTATAAATCTAGTTTGTATAGGAGAAAGCATAATATTCGATTCAATCGAGTGCTTAAATTCATAAATGACTTAAAAATCGGTAGATGAAAAGCAGTAGTACAATCTAAGATTGAGCAGCCGTGGTCGGTGGCGTAGCGATGGCCTAATAAGGAGCCGAGGGGGGGGTGTATTTGTTTTGCTGAGGCGTACGAATTGAGATCAAGATGAAAAAGTGTGGAAGGGGGAGGGGTTCGGGTGTTCGTCTTAAAAAATACCCATTCCCCCATCTCTCCTTTTCTCTCTTTCCATCTCTCTCTCTCGTTTCCTTTACCTTTTTTTTTTTTTTTGTCGAAGCTACATTTGTTGCGGGTCATGATTAAAGAACCTTAAATCTTCTGTAAGAAAACTGACAATAGGCTTCATAAAAACAAACTATAAAAGCCACTCGTGTATGAGATTACCTTTCAATGAAAAATACAGTCGTAAACTTACATTGTAAAAACAAACAAATTGCCTTTCAATTGTGCTCATACGAAAGAAGATCCATCGTTTTTCACGGTGCACGCATTTATATATTCTCTCATAAAACGTCATTATTTTTACGAAGTATTATTTTCTATGTAAACCACAACAGGAAATATTAAAAATAGGCTTTTCAATTTTTTTTTTTAAAGCGGTCTCCTGTGGTTAAGTTATATGATTATAATAATTATCATTCGAAATGCATGCTGTTAAATCGCACAATACTATAATTCTATATAAAAATTCTTTTTGTTGGACTTTTGTCGCTAAAGTCAGGAAAGCACATATACATTCAAGTATATATTCCGGCATATAAGATGACGGTACTATTGTTTTGTTTATGATTAAGTATTCTCTTATTTCTCTCAATGTTTTGTCTTCTTAATGATTTGCTTTGTGATATATCCTTGGTCTACTTTTGGGTGATAAACCCATCCAATATCCATTCATTTTCAACCATTCTTGTATTACCATTTTCAAATAAAAATGCAAACATAATTATATATCAATACATTTCTCATGAGAATAATGTGTTTCATGAATTTGAGTAAAATTGGCATGCGAAAAAGATAAGCTGGTAAAAAAAAAAATATCAAAAGATAAGTTAACTTAATTAGGCAATTTGGTCCTGTGGTCATTGAGAAATAGAACTTGATAATTTATATTCTTATAAATTGAAATAAATATTATATTAATTATATCAAGTTAAACTTATTTTGATCATATAAATACAGGGGCGTATCCGGAGGGAGATGGTTCGGACCTTCTTTTTCTGTTTGCTTGTCATACTATTTTGCGAATTGGACCATCCATTTTTGCTGACTGGATCGAGCCACCCCCTTTTTTTTTTGACTGCCAATAACAGCCGTATTCTATTTCAGTAAATTTGAATTTGAATTTGTATTCTGCACAGAGGTGGATAAGGCCCCTTCATTTTTCAATTTTTTCTTTCTTTCAACTCTAAGAACCCTAAACACCCAGCGCTGGCATTCGCTACCAAGATACTTTCGGCCCTCCTACCAGTCGGTTTCTGGATACCCCAATAAAACAAATCCTCTTCACCCTGCTTGGGGATTTAGAGTAGTACATATACCGTAATGCTTTCATACTCGTAAATTGTCTAACAGAGTTTCCTCACAGCCACAAGCGACAACCACTTCAAACACTATTGTCAAATTAGTGAACAACATGGAATGTTTTGTGGTTTTGCTTTTGATTTCAAGGTGATCGTGGCTACCTCTCCTGATATATTGTGCTCTCAGTTCGAGCAGAGGAATATTTTAAGGAAACAAGCACACAGTGCAGTATCTACGGGGGGTATGGGGGCACGGGGGCACGTGCTCCCGATCGAATTGCAAAGAATAAAATGCAATGTCGGGACCCATACTACGCCACATCATGCGTACGAGGTAAGGAGAATGTTATTAACCCTTTCCGGACAAGAATTATTCAAAGGCTAAATTGATCACATTTTGTTCTTCAAATTGGCAACAATAGTATTTTTATTTTAGTGCTACATGGTTCTAATAAAATGCAATGTCTTCGAAAAAACTGTACGTGGTTACAAACTTTGTCGAAATTGGAAAAAATTGCCAATTTTGATAAAAAACAGTGATTTTGAACCTCTTATAATATGTTGCCAATTTAAGAATTTTGGAGCTTATTCTCCTTTTTAAAATTCCTGGCATCAGACGCAATATGGTCATGCAACAAAAATGGACACAATGTATGTAGAATTTTTGCTCGTTCTACTCGTACATCTGGTTTATTTTTTAGAGCTCTGAATCAAAAGATATTGAAGCAAACCACAAAATGTGGTCAATTGTCTCGAAAGGGTTAACATGAAGGGTAAAAATCACTATGTTTCTGGGACCTTCTTTGAAATGCCTTGTAGTTATACCTACTAATTTCTTGTTATTTGTTGTTATTTGTTATTATACTATTAATACATGGTTGGGAGTGCGTTAGTGCGATCTGGCAACACAAAGGTTTTTATCGTGGTGTACTAACGCACGAGGAGTAGCCGAGTGTGTTAAACACCACGATAAAAACCTGCGTGTTGCTGGATCGCACTAACGCACGAACTCACAACCATGTATTAATAGTTTTATAAAACGGGTCTACAATCTTAGTGTTTTCTTACAATCTTAGTGTTTGATCCGGATTAGCCGTGCGTTAGTCCCCTTGCCGTGCGTTAGTACTTTTTTTTTCTGCACGGTCACGTGATGTTATTTGACCAATCAGGATGGCTACATTCTTGAACCCGTTTTATAATTGCTGTTATCAGAGGGGTGAATATGGAGTATCATAGATCTGTTATTATGTAGACTGGGACATTCTCCAAGGAGTTGATTTTCCTTAAACGTATTTTCAGATATCGGATATTGCTAAAAGATTGATACAATTTTTATATTTTCATCAATGCTATTCCCCCTTGATAGAATAGACATACCCCAGGTTCACTACCTTTTGTGGTTGAGTATTGGTCACATCTTAGTTAAGTATGTGTTTGAGTTGACTATAATGCCGCAGATCACTAAAAATGATACACTTTTAACGACAATCGTGAGTTCTGATGACGCTCAAATATGAATTGCATCAGATTCCAGCATAATCATTAACCCCATATTCATACTGTACGTATAACTAAATGATATCTAGCAAGTGATTTTGAAAGTAAAAGAGTAATGACCGAGTAATAAACGAATAAACAATGCATCCCATGAAATGTTGGGATTATGTCCATGCCACCAATACTGTCTACGTCCAACGCTATCCCATGTATAAATCCCTGTTGGCGATTTTTAAGGTTTGCGATTTTCATCAAATTTTCGCTATTTAAAACAAATATTTTGTGTGGCATAAATGATATCAAAACGTATGATGATTACATAATAACAATTCACAATGATTTTTTTATAACCATTTTCTTGAAATGAACCATTACTGCGAGTACTCAACATTGGGTTTAAGGCGACTGCATACAGTGTGAAATTAGAGGAGATATTGTTTAACCTTGGTTTATAATGAGGGTATTTCTTTCCTTGTCTGTAGCTGTGAGTTCTTAAAAAAAAAAATGATATTTTCAATATATGCTATTCCCTTTATTTCAGGCGGATCCGGGTCTCTGTAAAAGAAAGGGCACAATGCCATAAAAGTACACAATAAAGGGGGGGGGCAATTTGTTTTATTGTGTACTTAAGGCATGCCAGGTAGGCTTCAAAGGGAGGGGGGCACGGACTAGTTTTCCATCTATGTAGATCCATACTGCCTCAATGACCCTACCTATGCCTTTGGCGGGGGATCAGCGGGGGTGGTGTGGCATTCACACATAAACTTTCTAATTGCAAATCCGTATGGTTGTCAGCAATAATTAAAGTAGGCGATCATATTTGCTTTTTTTTTTGTTCTTGCAAAAAAAACCTTTTTCACCTTGTCGGCTATATACCTTTTAGGATTTCAGTGGCCATGTTGTTATCCTTGTCGGCAAATATTAAAACAAAAGATATCACGTTTTCGATGAATTATCCTACGAATACAACTTCTACTTGTACAAAAACGGGGTTTTAGAATAAACAACAATGCAGGTTTTCGCGCCCATACAACCCCACTCTTCCACTCATGTAACCTCCTTAAAATCACGAACTCCTTACATACAACCTAGGAATATTCATGTTTCAACTCACAACTCGTGAACTTCCTAAATCTGTATCTTCTATGTTCGTCATGAATTATTCCTTTATGAATTATTCCTATCCAACGAGAGCAAGCCATTCTTATTACCTTCCACCTACTGGAACAGCTTTTGCACACAATACAATTATATTTACAGGACCAAACTATGGAATGTCCCCACCCCCCCCCCCCCCTAGACTTGACAAATTCCGGCTCACAGTGTACATTTAAACGCAAATTCAAAATACCCTTCTTACAGACGTACACAATCCATCCTATAACTGCCTAGTTATATACTGCGCCCTCGATTTCCCACTTTTATCTTAATTCTTTTCTAATTCTTTTTGAAAAATCTTTTTTTAAGATCATCTCTTCTGTATATGTAATAATGCCAAAGATTGTTTTTCATTCTTAAGGGAATCTACAAATACAAGCCTAGCTTTTTACTAGATTTCCTTATATTTCGCACTATAATTTGTTTTCCTTATTTCAACTTTAAAATGATGCAAAATTGATCTGTGTCTCTGTATGTCCACTTGCATATTTTTCTGTTGTTTAAAGCATTCAAGATGTATTCTTATAATATTGTAATAATGCATTGATTATTGTTTATGTTCCATTTATGTGATATGATATGAAATATAAACTGAAACTGAAATTAACTGAATACAAAAAGCTAGTTGAATTGAACAAAAATCTGTAATGAAATGAGAAGTTTAACTATTCGTGCATATGATAATTGAAAAAAAAAACGTTCATTCCTTACCGGGCTAATCTTTACTTGAAAGAATTATAATTATTTTGGAAAACCCTTCTGTAAGTCATTACCCACTTCGTAAAGTTGTGATATTATCATACGTTTAGACACACAATTGGGGGGATAATCTACTTCGTTTCTTCTAAAAGATCTCTGCAGACGAATTCAATTTGTAGTTGACCTAAATCATGTAAATGTTATTCGATCACTTGTTGTGACCTCTTTAAAACGAAATAGGAAAAATTATCCGAGAAGTCCTTCATCTTCCCCCCCCCCCCCAAAAAAAAAGTGTTATAATGTTAACAGAAATTTCTTAGAAAAAATACCCCGAAATTTAGGGAACACTTTGTATAAAGTGACGCTTTTATTAGGTTATAGAGTTTTACTATTTTACATTTTTGTGGTTCGTTCATTCGTTGCGTGTATAGATGATGTGAGGTGGGTATGTGTGGATAAATATGTGCGGGTGTGCGCGTGTGGGAGTGTGTGGTGTATGAGTGGGTTATGTGTACAACGCCGCACTGCGCCAAATCTAGTATTTTCTCATTATAAATGTATATATCTCATAACAATTTTTCCTATTTTTCCAAAGAAATGTACAAAAATATTGAGCGTTAAGAGCGAGTATTATTGGTGGTAGGATATAATCGAAAAAAAAATGAAATTATTGCTTTAAATAAAAAGTTGAGTTGTGGCAATGAGACTGAATTGTGAAAGCAACTGTTTCATATCGATTTGGAGAGGTTGATTATATAGCGCATAAGACTTGGTGTATGCTTTAAGGTTTTGGGATCACCAAAATGATAAGAAATTGAAACAATCCTGCTGAGAGTCACATGCATTGCACACAGAAATGTGTATATGGGACTACAAACAAATGTTCGGCAAGAACATTTCAGCTGTTTCTTGTCATATTTTGAACGTGAGGCCATTTTGAAGAGCAATCCTTTTCACGGGACATTTCTACTATGATAATCTTCCAAAATAACATAAAAAGAATGAGAAAGCTCACAAATTATTGTTTCCCTTTCCCAGAACTCAACCTTCCCTTTAAGCACATATTGTTTTCGACGGTAAGCTCTCATGGCGTTCATTTCATTAACTATAATTTCAGCCCACAAAAAGTGCAAGTGAACAGTTTTCCATGAAAGCGAATTTATATGTTTTTAATGTGTAATACTGTATGAATATATATCATTTCTTTAAGTCTTGTATTGTTCATTTTAATTTTCATATAGATTGTCACACCGACAATTACCTTAGAGTATCAGTTTCGTTTGAATTTCACAATTCTAAGAAAAGAACGGTAACGTGTAAATATTTTGAAACCATCTTTACCTTACTACTCTTAACGCTTACTGTGCCATTGTGCCACTTGGTACAGACTCTACACGCAAATCCCATATAGAAGAGTATTTATGTGGCAGACAATGAGTTAATTGACCTTCTTTTACAAACAAATTTTAAGGTACCAATTATGAAAATGAATGATTTGCAATTTCTTAGGAGATCCATAATCAACCAAATTATACCAGGCATTCAAATGTCATTTCAACAATATCTCTTTACAGAAATATTTTGAGCATAAAAAATTACACCTTGAATATAGTATACTGAGAAAATAATACGGGGTTTGTCTCCTGTAATGAATGGCATTTATCAACCCTTTCACTGATGTATTCGTATGACCTTTTGTGATTTTTTGCGAAGAATGTATGCTGCAGATATATAGAAGGGGACCAATTCCATTATGTCATGCAATGTGAGAAGTTTAGAATAAGAAGAGAATTGTTTTTGATTATGTCTTACAATGATAACTTTGAAAACCTGAACAGTTTGAAGAAATTCATATTTATGATGTCACTCAAAGAAGACGTACGCCCTCATACAAGAATTTGCCAACTTTTTTTGCAACACACTAATATCAATCATTGACCAACGTGGTAACCTTTTAATTGTTAATTCTCAGGAATATCTATATGGGTACTCCAAGAAATAAGGGTCCTTCAAGAAATAAGGGTCCCAATTTGTGACATTCATGCTTGGTGCCCCCCCCCCCCCCTTACATATGAAACACATATATTTTCGTGGCTCTGAGTGTAAGATGCCAAATCGTGGAGTAAAACTGCAAAGTGATTCTGAGCATAACATTGCATCTTCACTGTTAGAATAGTACTCAATCTTACTCCACTCTTTGTCTCTACCCGGAGCCACAAAAAAAACCAGTGTGTTTCATATGAAACAGGGACACCAAAAATGTCACAAATTGGGACCCTTATTTCAGGAAATACCCATATATAATGGATAACTATGTTTTTATAGCATTTCCAATGTCTTCAAGTGCAAAGTATTGGTTCGTTTTCTTGTCACTTTACATTACATGTACATAATCTGCATGATAATGTATATTTTATAAAAGAGCATTCTAGTGATCAATTATGACATAAGTACGTTTCTGTTACTGAGATGTTATACTCGTCATATATATTATTTTGTCATTTTTTTTAATAATGATTTATTTTATATAAAATTCAATACATGATTGGCAGCCCAAAGGCTGAAATCAGCATGTTTACATTGCAGAAATACATAAAAATTCATCAAGATAAAAATAACATATGAAATAAGAATGACAATATACATTGTACAAAACAAAATATGAAAATACAAAACATGAATACGAATTAAAATAGCAAAATTGGGCTAAAACTTAAACTAAATAGAAACTATAAAGCAATAATAATGCGATTCTGTATAATCTTAAGGAGAAATATGAACATTACTGGGCATTGATTAGATCTATGAAATGTGGTACTGCACTCTTTCTGAATCGAACCGTTTTGCATTTGAACAGTGCAAATTTGATACATGTCTTAAAGAAATGGAAATATTTTTTTTAACCAGTCTTTACATTTGTGGGTTATTTTATAGAGATTTAGCAAACTCAATACATAGTTTTTCTCGCCTAATTTCTAACCGTTCTAATTCACATGTTGTAAGAGCATTTTCATAATCTACGTAATTTGTACCAAGAATTATTTTACACACTCTTTTCTGTATTTTCTCTAAACTTCCTACCTGTTTGATAGTAAGTACACAATTAAATTGTGTCATGTGTTATTATTATTGTTGTTTTGGTGTTATATTCGAACCAAAACATTAATGGGTATGTCAATGAAGTTCAGTAAATAAATACATAAATACATATCACATTGATTTGAAGGAGGTCGTCACTTGAAGATTTTCACATAGCTTTAAAGGTCATAAATTCCTTACCATTTACCAGATTTTCTCAAACTTCCACTGATTCTATATCTTTCGATTTTACTGCTTTTATTCAAAATGACTTGATATCAGGATGGTCTATCCCGTTAGAAATCTTTTGAGTAATCACAGCTCTACCACACAAGCTTCGGTGACAATTATTCTGCGGGAAATATCTTACACTAGCCGAATTACTTCATCCTAGGATTATACAATAAACCTAACCCTAACCAGACATAACCCTAACCTAAAACCAGTTTGCAACACTTAAAGATGAAATCGACTTCTGGGGAGCGTTTCATCAAGCATTTTGTCTGTGATTTTTACCGACAACTGTTATAAGCTACTGAAATCCTTGCATCTGATTGGCTGAGAGCAAATTTGTCAGTAAAAATCACTGACAAAATGCTTGATGAAACGCTCCCCTGGTCTTGCGATTACTTTGTGAATGAAACTGTCTCAAACCGACTGGGAAAGGTTGACCATGTCTACGTAAGGATTAGTGTAAACTGTGAGGTTTTAGAATCATCAAAATGATTTAAAAATATACACAATCTCGCTGAAAAGCACATGCACTGCACACAGAAATGGGTATATGGGACTGCGAATACATGTGGCATGAATGTTCGGCATGAACACTTCAGCTGTTTATCGTCATATTTCGAATATGACGGTATCTGAAAAGCAATCCTTTTTCAGGCGACATTTTTACTATGATGTTCTTCCCAACTAACATAAAAGGAATGAGAAAGCTCACAAATTATTTTTCACCTTTACTTGAACTCAACCTTATCTTTCATCTAACGTTATACTTTCGACGAAGAAAGGCAAATATAGTGTAATTTTGATACTTGCTTCCTAACTGGAGACCAACCCTGACACGAGCCAAAGTTTTATTGCGAGAGGCTTTTCCGATCCATTGTTTCCTCACCTTGAAATATAGTTCCTCCAGTTGTCAAATTGGCTCCATCCAATGACGCTTCCTAGGCATGCTAAAGGCTACTGAAACTATACTTAAAGCTGATCTTGAGGTCTAAAAACAGAGTTGCATTCAGTTCTAGAAGAAACTGGCTAAAAGGAGTTGTAAATTAGCTGTTTGGACCATGATATACAAATTCACCATATCCAATAAAAAGTACAACGCACACTTGCACAAAAACTGTAGGACCGCACGTGTTACACATGCATGTGGCTTCGGGAATAATAGCTCGGGTTCTTTTCTTGCTCATTCTCCTGCTAAAGTCTCTACCAAAACAATTTGCTTGATATCATTTATTTATAGTCTTGAACATTCGTTTGATTCTGTGAAATCATATATTTTCTAAAACCAGAACTCATGACTACCCATAACATTAACATGTACCACAATTGCTTTCTTCTCCATTTTCTAAACAGAGAAGCAGCATAACTACACTTCGTCATTATACCTTTCTCAAATACGAGACGGGGGTGTCGAGGGTCTGTGAGGTGTCTGCAGCCTTCGGAGAATTTTCAAATTCATATTCGGGCAACCACCACCTCACATCCGAGGAGTGAGGTGGTCTATATGTGTAAAATTACATTTTCACCATAAACAAGGGACAAAATTTAGAAACGGGAAAGATTAAACTTGGGCTAGTGACGTTATTTATCCCTCTTGGCGAAATTGCGCCTGTACGCCATGCTCGTTTCTCAAACACTTATGAAGATTTGGTCTCAATATTGATTGGCAGGATAAGAAAGGAAGACAAAACAGATAGTTGTTTATGTCAAACCCTGCATATCATCAACCTTTTTTTCTCTTAAAAGTCTCCGATGTCAGGTCGACCAAAGGTAGACGAAGATGTCACTTGCTGGCGCAGTGGTTATCTCATGCTGTGCAGAAAACCATAACATCATATTTTTATCAGATTACCCTGGTTTCATCACAGGAACAAAATGGGAAAATTTCATACTTATCGTCTTCGTGCCTGTTGGGAATATCATTTTCAGGAATATTTACGATTGCTTCCCATTTCAAATTTAATTTCGAGAAGATTAATAGATCTAGTTTCTTTAATTTTAATAATATTGGTATGAAATGAAGACAGTTACATTATTAGTTTCTTTAATTGGGATAATTCATGAAATGAACTGAACTATATTTTTGTTAAACTGTTTCATTTGATCGTTATCATTTTCCCAAAATATTTATGTTGAAAATATCGTATCGAATATCGACTAAGAATTAAACAGTCGACACTTATATGACTTATATTATAAGTTGTAAGCTTGGAAGTTCATAAGTGGGTTGTTTTTCTTTTTTTAAGGAAATAGCATAGGAAAGGCAAAAAGGAGCAGGTAGAGAAAAGAATATCAGGGAAAGACAGAGAGAGAGAGAGAGAGAGAGGAACGAAGAGAGAGAGAGAGAGAGAAAGTTAGTGAGACAGAAACGAGAAGAAAGAAGAGAGAGGGAGGGGAAGGGAGAGGGAAATGAGACAAGAACGAAGTCGAATTTTATATATATATGTATATACATATATCAATATCACATATATCAATATATCACATATCAATAAATAAATAAGTAAACAGATAGCCATATATTCATTAATATCATCTTGTAAAGGTGAGGAAAAGATCATAAATATAAGTAATCTTAAAAATACTTTTAAAAACGAGATTTAGAAAACACACACATATTAAAAAAAAAGTGTTTTTAAAAATTTGATCTCCTGCTACATCAAATAAGACCATAGGTACTGAATAACTTTTAAGGAATATTTTCTCTAATATAAATAACAGAGAAACCTTATCAAAGTTTGTCTGGAAAAGTATGTCGAAAACGAGACCTGTAAATTATCAGATTTATCTATAAATATACTTGATATGTTTTGTTTTTGTTTTTTTCTAATATAAAGCTTTTTATTATTCTTCTCTTCTTTTTTTTCCGTATCCACAGTGCCGATTCTACGCTTGGAAATGTTTTCTGTCAGGGTATTTGAATTATACTCAAAATATATTTTCAATGCGGAAATGTAGAAAGGAGGCAAAGTGGGGGGGGGGGGGGAGGGGGAGGGAGATGCACACCATCTTGCAAAGGCGAAGACAAGATCATAAATTTAAGTAGAAATCTTAATAATACTTTAAAATACGAGATTTAGAAAATTAACAAAGGGACTGAGTGAAGACTACGAGGGAAAGATAGAACATACACTCTCTCCATCAAAAATTTTAAAAAGGTGTTTTGAAAACTTTGATCCTCTTCCCCTTTAGAAAAGAACAAAAGTATTGAAAAACTTTTTACGGGACATTTTCCCTTATCACAATAACATATTAACATTGTTGAAGTTTGTCTGGAAAAGAATGTAAAAAACAAAACCTGTAATCCTGTAACTTATCAGATTTATCGACAAATCTACTTCTTTGTTGTTGTTGTTTTTTTCTTAAAGGCGCATTCGTATACAGTGTGTCCCAGAAAAAGTAAATTGTCTAAAAAAGGCTCCCCTAATAAATATTTCAAAATATTTGAACCAAAATTGCGTACCTGTGGAAAGCTTAGGCTCTCTTCTATTACATGACACATAAGATCTGGCGATATTTTACGACTGCGTGAGTAAAGGCCACGTTTGTTAAAAATATTTAAAATCCAGACAAGAATTTGTATATTTGTTCTAGCTGGTGTCAGCAAAGTTATGAGTCATTAAAGACTTAGAAATTTTCATATTTTAATCAATAGACAATTTATGAAAGAACATGTGTTGCTCTGTACCTCCTAACCTAACAACATTTCTATGTTTCAGTGAGCAATCAAGTGCTTTATTGAGTGTTTTGAAATATTAGTTTTGGAAAGGTTTTAATTAAACCTGGCTTTCTCAGTCAACCATAAAGTTTTGATAGGATATGTCAGGACATACAGAAAACAATGCCTATTCTTTCATAAATTGCCTTTTAATGATCAGAATATGACAGTTTCCAACCATTTTCAAGACTCAACTTTGCTGATACAAGCCAGAACCAGTGAATATTTTTTTTTCAACCATGGATTTTGCACCAATGCACAATTGTTTCTGCTCACTCAAGCGTAAAATATCGTTAGATGTTTTGGTGCCAACTGATAGGAGAGACCCTAAGCTCTCAATAGGTATGAAAATTTCATGAATATTTTGAAATGATCATTTGGGGAGGCTTTTTGCAACGGTCAGCTTTTAACGGTTCTCAAATTTGTTAATATCAGTCACAATAAAATACTAATTCTTGTCAAGTCTGCTTTTTCAACCCTTTTTGCTCACTTTGCTCATTGCCATATATAAACTATCCACAGGTATGAAAATTTCCCTGAAATATTTTGAAATATTTATTTTGGGAGACTTTTTTTAACTGTTAACATTTTTGGGGGAACGCATTGTACAAGGGGCATCCCCAACTTGTTGAGTTCTATTTATTTTTATAGCTTTTATTATTGTTATTATTATTTTGCCGTATCTATACACTGCATGATTCCACGCTTGTGAATATTTTCTGTCAGGTTATATCAAAGCATAATTAAAAGTTAATTTCAATGGGAAAACGGAGAGAGGGGGGAAATGCGAGGGGGGCGGGGGGGGGGGGTGGTTAGAAATCATCGATGATGCCGATTTATAGTACCCCATAAATATTTACTGAAATATGAAAAGCGGTAAGGTGTCCAAGAACAACGGACAAAGTTTGTTGAACGTCTGAGCGAATTACCTCGGGGTACATACCGGGGACGTGTAGGCCGTGTTAACGCTTCCTGTGGATACATGGTTGCTGTGACCCGATTCAACAAGATGAATACAAACAGTTTGTTGCAACGTCGGAAACAGGCGATTCCTTGATTCTGGGTAAATTGCATTCTGATTTAAACAATGCATGATTCTAAAATAAGCATGAGCTGAATGAGCAAATATCACTGTACTATTTGACTCCATTGCTGTCGCGTATAGTTCAAATAACAGATAACAAGCGAGGGATATGGAGACATATTCAAACTCACTGTCGTAATCATGGGGGCACGACTGGCCCGTTCTCCCTTTTGAAACCGAAACCCAAGTGGCATATCCTAAGTAAACCTCCCCAAATTAACGTGCCCCTTTACAATGTTTCGTCCCAGAGGCACCTGAAAAATTTGACAACCGTTTTTCATGTCAGAGAAATTTCGGTATTGTGTCCCCTTCCAAATCCTGAATCCATATCTGGTCTCACTAATATTTCTTTCCTTATGAACATTTTGTCGACACTTATCGTATATATCATCTCTAAAGAATCTTATTTCTGAATTTTGAGATGGAATCAAGGAAAATTGGCACTTGATATTATTTCCACCCGCTCTTAAATTTGTATTCGTTTGGCCATGGCAACAAAAAAAACAAAAACAACAGAATAGCGACTTTTTTTTATATCCCTAGACGTAGGAATATTTGTATCGATCATCTACAACTAGAAGAGGTACGAACGGTGGGAAATTCGGTCTATGGATGCTATGTAGATACTAAGGTATTCTTGAAAACCGAAGACTTAGGTAAGATTTCCTCACCCACGGCATATTCCTGAGAAGAAAGAAAAACCCCAGCAAGGATCCGTCACATAACAATGAAAAGGCGTAAGACAGTCTTCATTTTTCCTATTGATGCTTACGAGGAAGAAGGAATAATCAAGAAGAGACACCCTGCTGAAAAAGAATCACCCACGATACCTCTAATCACTTGACGCCGAAGCTCCGGGATGTTGAACATCAAAAATCAGGTTCGAG
Source organism: Heliocidaris tuberculata (assembly GCA_025618425.1). Taxonomy (NCBI): domain Eukaryota; kingdom Metazoa; phylum Echinodermata; class Echinoidea; order Camarodonta; family Echinometridae; genus Heliocidaris; species Heliocidaris tuberculata. Next base: position 21,509,392 of record CM046833.1, read on the forward strand.
CCTAAGCAGATACGCCATTTTAACTGCGACAAGAACTCACTGAAATTTTAGTTTCACGAAAAGTTTCAATAAAAAATTAAGAAATATAAATGTTCAAGAATATTATCTAAACAATACTAAATGATTATATATGATTATGAATGATCAAAGAATATATCTCAAGAACAATGGTAATCAAGAATATTCGCTTTCCTGGGCTGCTTATTCTACATTCTACGTGGCTGGGATTCATTTCATTCCTAGAACTTCAAGTAACATACAAGTTATGTATATAATATATATATATATATATATATATATATATATATACATACAAATACATACACCATCATAAAATCTTAAACTTAATATTAATTAGATCAGCTATACAAACAGCCTTTGGAACTAAATTTAACAATAGAGGTCAAATTTACAATGACTGTCACCACTTAAAATTTATTTTTGATAAATTTTACCCATTTTTTCGTAAAAATGTCATGGCCATAATAAGGTAAAAGTATTATTTCAAAATTATGGCAGTATGAATCGAGTGAAATATCATTATTCCAGATTTTACCCTGCAGAGGTAGCAAGTTGTATGATTTGTGTTATGATTTTTTTATTTTGAAGTCTTTTCTTTTCTTTTTCTTTTCTCATTATGATTTAACATTTCACCATATTCTGATGATGATGATGCCATGAAGAGCAATTGGCATTATAAGTTAGACAAAAAACGATAAAATTGACAAAATCGTTCGTGTACGTTAAAAACCATGAAAATGACGACGTAATGTATTACCTCTATTATTTATATCTGAAATATAACACTGGTTATGTTGTAAAATCGGTAAAGGCTTGACGGTCCCTTTCGCGAGAAAAACTTTGTCACAGGAATTAAGATAAGTTGAGTACTGATTAATTACTATCTAGATATTGAACTCGATCTTAGGAAAAGGCAAAGAAAGGCAAACAACAGATTTCGGGATACCTATTTTAGAATTGCATCTGGTAATTTTTACACCTTCCAGATTACGGATTTATCACGCTTTGCTATATTTGTACGATGAGTGCTATATTACACATCTTTCTATTTTATGAATATCCTATTTCAGTCTTCTTTTTAAGAAAGTATACAGGTAAACTTATTCTTCCTTCGTTCAGAGTAAAATGTATAGTCTATCTGTGTAATTCTTTGATTTTTATTGTGTTTCATTTCGTGCAATCTAAATCATTTCCTTGAAAGTGGATATTGGGGATATTGGGGTTCTATAAAACCCAGTGAAAAGTGTCATTACATTAAAATATGATGTTAAAGTATCCTAACAGATGAATTCTATACATAATGGTTTAAGAGTATTCATCATTTCATTGATTGAAAATTACATCTTATCCTTGTTATACAGGCAGCATTCCTCGTAAAGTATTTTAAAATGAATAATGAAAATATCTTACATATTGCATCGCATGAAATCCCTTATAAATCTTTGGACCTTTAAACTTTCAGCCCTAACTCTTTTTAAACTCCATATTCAATTCAAACCGTCTCATTTCAGTCTATTACTTGATTTAATAAAAAATAAAATTATTATTGCAGATTTACTGTATATATCGGAAGGAGGCAGAACATAAGAACGTCACTTACAAAATGAAACAAGAACAATTTGATTTAGAAACTAAAACAAAACAGTTGCTTAGGGTTACATTTTTTCAATCATTACTACTTTCAATCCTTTCGAACAATTATTACTAATGGTATCTATAATATCTATTTGCTCGTACCAACAAAAAAAAAACGACTCGTAATTTGCTATAAGTGGTAATATTATGACTGCTAAATATTTCTGTCACGCATTAAATTCAGGGTAGATCACAATTTTCTATAGTTCAACAGGGTTAATTTACAAAAGGTATTACATGTAGGTTACTTTTTCTGTTTAAACTATTTCATTTTAATTTTCTACTTTCCATTTTAACTCCTTGCGCTCCGTAAAATCATGAACCGAAAATATCACATGCTATCAAATTATTCAACATTTTTAAATATTTACAAGATTAAAGGAAAAAGTATCGACAGTTGGTCCTCCAGTCATACAATTTTGCAATAAGTATATATTGAAAAGAGAAACAAACAAAAAGTATTCCTTACAATCTGGGATTGTTTTTAATACCAGGAAGTTTCATTTAAGAAAAAACTACTTCAGAAAAGGGCTAAAAATAGACTGTGGTATAGTAAGAGACTAGCATGCATGATATTCTATATTATTTTGTTCCTAAGTATATAAGAATTTCGAACTATACATTTTACGAAATTTTGTTCTGCATCGGTATTATATTATCAAAGTTGATATTTTTGTCTTACTGATGATAAACCATATAACATGTTCTCATGTTTCTATAAATTTAAGCAGTATTGATCAATGACAATGAAATATGAAGTCTAACCATAAGCTTTTCAATGACATTGACAACTCATAAAAGGGCGTATGACAAAGTGAATTATCTAACCAAATCATCTGTTAATAGGCGTCGCTGTTTGTCTTTAGGGGACTGATGCCAAAAAAATTATCAACTCTTTCCTCTATCAAAATGTTGAAGAAAAAAAAGAAGAAGAAGAAGAAGAAGATATCCCTTCCCCGAAAAATTAATTTCATTTTTCACTGCTTTTCCATTTTAACACTATTTCAACAAAGAAAATGGTGACATGAAAAACGCCCTTGACTTTGGATATTGAAAGTGGTAAAAATAATCATTCAAAGAAATCTGTTGGCGGATTTGTTAAATTACAAATTTTAACCTCATGTTCCGGGCCCAATTATTAAGTCTCTCACTAAATGTTTATCGAACTACCTTAGATTTTCATTAATTAAAAAAAAAAAGCATAAGATAAGGTGTGAAAGAAATTTAACAGCACAAAAAGCCTGCTCGTTGTGTTGTTTAAGGGAAGAATTAAAAAAAACGTTATGTGAAATCTTCAAATTTATTTCCGAAATTGATACAGCTTTGTCATAGCTCTCCCATGGGGTCCCATGGGGCCTATGGCACCAAGGAAGAACAGGGACAAAATAAATCCCTCTGGAACTAGCCATCCACCATATTTATTCAAGATTTACTATAAAAAATTATAAAATAAATTTTCAAATTTTTAAAAATGTTGTTATGGAAATAAAAACAAACTACATATTCGAAAGTTTAGAAAAGTAGGATACCCTTCGAACTCGAAACTACAGAATTTTTCAATTTAAAAAATGTAGTAATACGCAAAATAAAAAAATAATATTACATCAGTTTCTCTTTGTTAACCCGTTGACTACTGAATGTTTTATTTTCTATATAAGGTTAATACAGGGACAACCCGGTTCCCGTAGGCAATGTGTGTTAATAATCATATATCTCTTGTCATATACACACACATATATATATATATATATATATATATATATATATATATAAAACAGAGGACTTATTTTTTTTAATTTATTATTACATTGTAAAACAAATTTACAGTGGCTTAAATATGAAAAATTTGTATAAAATTCCTGTTGTTTCTTACATGTTATAAGGGAAGAAACGGCCCGTGGGTTACACTGCTTAATTTGAACCTGTTTTTATTATTCTAGGAAAAAAGGCGGGTGCGTTGAAAGAACGTCTATTTTGATATTTAACGTGACGCAAACGATGATTATTTGCGGTGAAATAAATAAGTGACTTCCAAACTGCTACGTAATTGGCATATTGTTATGAGTGGTTTTTAATGACTAGAAATACATTATTATGAACTTTCATACTAATATCATTTTCATAAGAAACCCGCCCCTAATGTATGGATAAACCTCCTTAAAATAGAGTTGTTTGGTTCAAGACATAGTCATCGGAATAGAAGGTTCCACCTACAAGATTAGGTAGGTATTATTTCCACATGTTTCCATAAACGATAATGTAGTACAATTAAAACTAACCTAATCTTTCACAGACTCTTCTTAAAAAGTTTTTAGTAGAACAAAAAGAACATCTAAGTTATAAAATTAGTTTATAAAATTAGAATTGTAAAGATAATAAATCTGGAAATCTTTCGTCAGTTTTCAGTAAAAAAATAAAAATAAAAGAGAGAGAGAGAGATAAAGATAGAAGTTACAAATGGATGACAACAACAAGAACAAAAGGACATACAGGATACGACTCAAGTCTTGAAATGCATTATGGGAGAAATACGCCACAGAGTTGATGAGTCAAAGGTTGAAGAAAATATGTAAGAATACGTTTATGGTATTGTTGGAGTTGAGATATTTGCTACAGTATGTGATTAATCATCATTTCAAAAATGCAGCTTAATAAATGAAACCCAAATAGATATATTATGGAAAAAAAAACTATTTGATCATGCTAATATGTGAAATCACTAGATTTTGAAATAAGTCAACAAAATTTGGGCGTGATCGGTCGATGATTTCTGACACATGCCAGGTAATTTCAAAGTTCCAACGTATACTTAATAAACATAAATTTGTTCATTTGTAGTCAATTGTGATTTTAGTACTATATTTAAATGATTTTACTCGTCGCTTGCTTGAATGTTGAGGAAGTTTGCAAAGTAGCTTAAAATTTTAACGAGAAATATATGCTACACATCGGATACGAAATCAAAATAAAAATCCCTTTCATATTACGAACTCCAATTATACATCTAACGACAATTAATTCATTAGGTATAGGCCCTGTATTGAGATTCATTGTGGTTGAATTTAGTAGCAGCAGGCCTATAAGCTTTAATTTTGGCATAATTGGCCCTTAATGTTTCATTACTGTTATAAAAAAAGACATTGGCTTTATTAACGTTGGATTTTACATGATTTTCTGGTACCTAAAATACGTTCCGAATCTTCTACGTTACTTAAATATGGGAATTTTACTGATTTGCGACAAGATGTATTTATTTTATGAACTGAAACTAAATGAAAGATGAGCGATAGAGGCTATTCATTTTGGGCTAAAAAGTCTATTTCCACAGTAATATTTCAGCTTTTCTTACTGTTCATTAGCGGTTGGTAACAAAATTTACACAACCACCATTATCTTTCCAGTTTGAAAAGCATATATATCTCGAAGTGTAATCATCATGTAAGTTTATGTAACCATGTATCACGCATTCACTTACCCGTTTCTGGTAACAGTCAGCCCTTCCGAAGATACATGGCAGTCTGGTCGGCATGCTAACGCGCAAGTGTACAGGAACAGGCGCCATTTTGAACGAGAAAATTCAAGTCGTCTGCAGATAAGTCTTCAGTTTGCGTTTCATTTGTTCTCTCCATTTACACGCGGATTGTACACGTCACTCATTTATGATTTTCAAGTACTGAGAAATGTATTTATAGATGATGTAAATGTTGGTGGGAAAGGAGATAGCCGAGCACGTGATCCTAAGAAGAATGTTTCGAATGAACTTGACATCTCAACCATATACACGCAAATGCAACGAGGTCGTCGCCGGGAGTTCGGGCGTGTCACTGCAGCTCACGTTCGTTGAGTTCCAAGTCTTCCAAAGTGCATTTCCCACAGCAATGTGTGATACATAACTCCTCCCTAAAATGGTATAAGGGAATACACGTATCTACACAATAAAGATAGTTCAGGGGGATATAAGTTAGAAATGATTAAACACACTACATTTAACGAATTTTGAGTTTTAGTACAGGCCTCCAGCCTCCAGATTCTATTCCAATTCAAAACTACAACAGATCACTTGTGCAGACCTACATACACGCATGAATTCAATGTCACCTTTCAATGGGTTTGTCATATAATGATGAAATGCACTTTTAAATGAAATCACCTTTCGTATTACTTAATAAGTCATGCGATCACGACTGGTACACACAGTCAGCGAAGAACTGGGGTTAAACTCCCCGTGACTTTCCGGGTCGATGCTCAGTACCATCCGCTTTCCCGTCGCATACGCCAATCTGTGATACATCCTGCTAAAAGTTTGAATTTCATTTTCGAACCTATTACCGATGCTTTTGTAATTCCACTGGAATTCCCGCTCTAGGCTCATTATCCAATCAAAAGCCTTCCCGCCCTTTTTTCTTTGCCAGTTTAGCTTAGATTCTGATGGGAGAAACGCATGAAAATAAAGACGAGAAGGACCGAGACATAACGTATGTTGAAATATTCGCTGGTTCCGTTTGATGGGCAACGACAGGCTTTAAAAACATCGAACTACCGCATTGCCTTTGCGGAAAATGCACATTAATGTATAATAGAGGAGGCATACATCACCGTAGCCTTCTAATACAGACGCGTATAATTCTATATCAAGGAACCACTTTAAGTGCTTGTTTAAAACTGGTACGATAGTGTAATTTTGGGGAGTTACTTTTCTGTAATCACCTTTATTCTGTTTGTTTGACGATATGTAAGCCGACTGTGAATTTGTGAAAAGCATTGTAGTACTTTAAGATTGCATTAGTAATTGAATCCCAAAATAATACAGAAATTATGGTTAATTTGTTGCCAAAAATGTTTCATATATAGACTATCCACAAACACGTACACTGCAGACTACACGATAAGCAGGCAGACAAGAAATAACATAAAATTTGCGCTGCTTCCATACAGCCATTTTTATTTTCAACATTGATTAATGGACTGACATTAGATTGAAACGAACCAGCGAACGGGGCGGAGAGGGTTGCTTGAGTAATCTGAGAAATTAGCGGCTAAAAATAGAACAGGTATTCGCTTAAAAATCCTACATGCATATGACGCTTGAGTGAACATGTCTGGTGGAGAAATATTATATTTGCTCTGCAGTGGAATGAATTATATTTCGAGCTAAAAATTGAAACATGTGCATGTACATAACAATTAATCGTCGTATTTATATCCGGTACAAATATTGAAGTTGAGAAGTGGTGAATAATAAAGTCAAATTACAATGTAGAATTCTAACCTTTCGTAAAATACGAGGATTTTAGTGAATATTGGGAGAAAATGTAAAAAGGAATGAATTATATGGCAGGATAGAAAAAATGAACAGCACATATTGAGTCTTCACGCCAAAACACAATCATATAGGCATACAATTAAAACAACACACTTATAGAAGGATGGTTGCAACACAACTTTTAAGTTTCAGTGATTTTAAGTAAATATACCATTTTCAAAATCTAGAAATATTGGTGTCATCCCTTTATCTGGCCATAAGTATATAAAGAGATTTTGTCCTTACCCCTGGTCGGGTTTAATAACCATTTTATTTGTTTTGCTTCTGAGAGATTTTAGAGGTCATTATGCTCTTTAAAATGATATTGTGCTCCTTCAAGAGTTGAGAATCATAAGAATGGAAACACTGTCGTCGAATCATCTTTCCTTTTAGCACATTCTGTTCCGCGAATTGGATAATATGTTAATTTCGTCTTTAAGCGTTGATTGTGTAGTTATCTAATCTATTTATATAATCTATTTCGCGCGGTTTGTTCCTTTAGTTTCCGGTTATATTGTTCGTTTTCGGCGTTCTGTTCATTCTTGCGGTATATTCTGATGAGTGGAAGATGAAAAGCTTCAGTATATTTCTCTTCAACGGCATTTTCCGATTTTATAGTACCAAATATCTTTTCAATAATCTATTTTCTTAGTTTACTTTTGGATGTCGAATTCATATCTACCCCCCCCCCCCAAAAGTGTTCCTTTTTCAAGAACTAAAACTGTGCGATTGCTAAATTTTGTCATCATAATAAATTGTAAACTGCTTTTTTGGATTTGCATATACTTTTTTTGTTTTTCAAAATATTTTATTAGAGATTTCATTCAAAATAGATAATTACATAAAATAAATGTAAATAATTTCAAACAAATACAAATCTTCATTTCGTTTTCATACCATAGTGTTAAATTATTCACAAGACAAGCATGGAAGAATGTTGGAATGAAATCACTAAGTAAATAATATATTGACAAACACTAACGTACGCCCTATACCCCCTCCCTATGTCCCACAATGTATAATATTCAATGCAAATGATCTTTCATTCAAAATATGTTAATGTTCTTATCTTTTTTGTTATTTTCCTAGTTCATATAAAGATCTCCTTTAAATGAATAAAGGGGTAAACAAAAGTGTATAATTACGGTATAATTAAATGAAATACAATTCTTCATGTTATATTCATATCATAAATAATAAGATGTGCATTTAACAATTTACCCAAGAGAAGGGGAAAATGATCATTCATGAAAAGTAACATAATGCATATTTTTTATATAAACCCTTCATCGGTATACCTTGTTACCCCTTTCACTACTTAACCCCCGCCCCCCCCCCCCCCCTTCACAACATTCACATTCACACTCACTAACATCCAACAATCATACCAAGGTTTACACACGCACAACACTAGACACATCATACCTGCTCACATTCACATCCTTATTCACTTTCAGTTCTTCCCATTTCTGTAAGTGTAAATATAACTTCCCTGCCTTCGTTGCTAGATTTTTTCTTCCTCTATACAATCAGCTATATATTTTTGTATTTTTGTAGATGAAGGAACCTGGCCTTGAGCCCTAGAATGGAAAATTGCATATTTAATAAACATGACCAAAGAATTTACACATTTATTTCTATTTGAATTACCAGGTAATCCCATGTATATATCCCCCCAATTCATATCTTTTAATTCAGCCAAGCCAAAATATTCAATACAAAATTGCCATAACGGTTTCACTTTCGCACAGTTCAGAAATATATGAAAGTAAGACTCAATCTCCTTATAACAAAATGAGCAATAATTGTCCCTCACAAACCCAAACCTCATCAAATGTTCTTTTGTATATATAGCTCCATGTAAAAGTATAAATTGAAATTCCCTTTGTTTTCTAATGAGAGTTGTGTTCCTTGCTCGGATGAAAAAAGTACATATTTCTTTATCTGTAAAGTTGAAATTGCTGTGACCATCCTTTACTGTTAAGTTATACGATTCACGTAAATTGTTGATAAAACAGTTATAAATAGTTCTAGATTTAACTACCTGAAAAGTTGTTTCCTGCCCAGCAATATTCATGTTTATATTAAAGTCAACAAAATCAATTTTCATAAATTTGACCGAAGGAGTAGCATTTTTCCAACTAGTTGGTATGGCATGAGCAATATCAATTATCTGGAGCAATTGATTTGCATTAATCCCAAGATTTTGAAAATAAACCACAGGCTTTATATACACACACACACACACACACACACACACACATATATATATATATATATATATATATATATATATATATATATATCATACAGTCTGCTCGGAGATGTATAGTAAATCAAAAAACAACAAATCAATGAAGAAACTCCGAAGATAAGTTGAAAATTACGAATTTTCGCCCTTAGGGCTTAATTAAGTATGATTTATTTTATAATTAATAAATCCCTAAGAGCGAAAATTCGTAATTTTTCAACTTGTCTACGGAGTTTTGTCATTTATTTATTGTTTATGTATATGTATATGTATATGTATATGTATATGTAAATTTCCAACTTTTCTAAGGAGTTTCTTCACTCATTTATGGCTTATGTATATATGTATATATATATATATATATATATATATATATATATATATATATATATATATATATATATTTATATATATATATATATATATATAATATATATATATATATGTGTGTGTGTGTGTGTGTGTGTGTGTGTGTGAAACAAATGTATGTTTGTTTTGGAATGACGAATGAAATTTCATATGGATGATGAAGTCTATCAGGCCACTAGAGAGAACATTTGCAGGCCTAGAATGAACACCGGTCCAGATAAGACTTAATACTGAAGAAATTCCCTTAGAAAATAGGGTCTGAAAGCTGTTTTTTTTTGTGACGAAATATCAAAACTTTGATTTCAGTTGTAATGAGTAGCAGGTCGGCACCCACAAGCAATCGCACCAACTTTAAAAGCCCCCCCCCCCCCCCTATATCCAGGTTTGAATGTATCCACAGAGGAACACGTCAAGTATACAATAAACTCAGCTAAAATCACGTATACGCTCTCACTCAATGCCAACTGCAAGACGGCGACTGCAATACTAAGTTTAGCTGGTAGGAACGTTTTAATGAGGCTAATAATATCAAAGGTAATACTGAGCTGTTTTCAGGAAAATAGCACTTCGAGAAGAACGGGTCTTCCTATGTTTACCGCCATTCCTGTTGAGGGGATCAAAAGGGACGTCTTAATGGGACAGACGGGTTATGAAAACGGTTACATATCCCACACTCTCAGTCCACACTCACACACTTATAGAAAAACAACAAAACGGACATGTACAATTGAAATTTTCTTTTACTTGGCCTATAAGGCAAAAGTTTTATTGTCACCTGTAAAAAATATCCCCTTTAAAAAAATAACCTTCACATTTGCTGTAAAATTGATTTGGCAGATATTAATGGTCCAGCCCATAGCATATTGCAATTGCGTTAGAAATTTTTCAGCTACAAAAGTAGGCCTACTTGAACTTAAGATAGCCTTCCTTATACAATGTTTGTTTTTTCGTTAGACCCTATTTGTCTCTTACCTTATCAAAAATATAAGATGTTCCCTCCCCAAAGTAGGCATTAACTTCGAAGAAAGTTCCTCTCTGAAGCCCGTTTCCAACTCCCCCTGCCCTAGCTGATCCAAGATGCACATGAGCTTGGACCTCAACGCCTGTCCTCTCGTCATCCCTTTTCCCGACATCCAGCTTCATCTTGCGTTTTGCGTAGAAGTGTGAATGGGAACACATTATCAGATCTAATACGTTCAATTTTACCGCACCCCACCTGGCTGGCTCGGCCATGCCTCGTAAGTGGGTTCTCCTGCACAGAATGTTTCTCTGGGTACTACTCCCATCAGCAGCCCGTGTGTGTGTGTGGGGGGGGGGGCACCACTACAGATAGCATAGCCAATTATAAACGAATGTGTTCCACCCCCCCCTCCCAACAGGGACAAGGACCTCGCCATCAGCAGTCAAGCAAGGGTGTGGCAACAACAATTAGATGGAAATGCTTGACCCCTTAGCCGCCTCTTATGAAAGGAAGAAAGAAAGCAATTAACTCTTAAAATTCAATGTATTAAAAAAAGAGGATTAGTTTTATGGTTGCTTAATTCATGTACATTAAAAATGCTGACGCTTTCTTAACAACCATCTAAATGATACTTAAGATGTAGTATATCTATATCATGGATGTCGACATTAATATTTTGATATGCTTCCAGTGTAATGCGAACACGAACTGTCTCATGGCCCAACTTAAGTTAAATATGGGCATATATAGAGGTGTCGTAATCGAGTGGTTTAAACACTTGACTGGAGATGCTAAGGTCGTAAGTTCGATTCCTGTCACAGCAACTTTGTCCTTGAGCAAGGCATTTTATCTACATTGCTCCTCTCCACCCAGGTGTAAAATGGGTGTGATTGGATTAGCATGTGCGTGCCCGTAAAAAGGCGCCTTGCAGGAATGCTGCCCAGTAAAGTGGAGAAGGTGCATGCATTGTGTGTGGGCAAGCCTGAATCTAATGACCAAGGTAATGATATATCTGTAAAGCGCGCTCAGAAACATCATAGAAGTATTAGGCGCTATATAAATCCAGATTATTATTACTATTGTTCAAAATACATTTATTACCTTCTCATATTCAAATACAAATTAAATGTACATGCACAAAATACATGGTGGAAGAAGGTGAGGGTCCCAGGAAGCACATGACTTGTGGTGCAGTCGCCTTTACAATTTACATATATAATATTATACAACAATTATAACCTACACAAAAATTCTAAAAGATAAAAAGAATTAAAGATTTAAATAAAAATAAAAAAAATCAGAAGAATTCTGCAATATGTGCTACTGTCTATATTGTACGAAGTATTTTTGTTATTATTTTTTTTTTACATTACGAGTAAATGTACGGAGTGAGGAGCATGTTTTAATAGAGTCATTGAAATTGTTCCAGAGTCTGGGACCAGAAAAATGAATATTTTGCTAAAACACAACTGTTTTATATCTAGGAGTATAGATTTTTCTCACAGATCTTGTTGGATGATTATGAAAATTAAAATTGAAATCAAATAGATTACAAAACTGTTCGGGGAGATATTTGTAAAAACACTTATACATGAAAAGGTACTGCTGGTAACTGACAATATCTTCAAATTTTAAAGAGTCTGAAGTCATGAAATAAGGGGTTGTGGTGAATTCCAGATGGTACATCGCAGACAGTCCTTATTATCTTTTTTTGTAATGTAGTTAGCTTACTTATATTAGACGAATAGGTACTGCCCCCACAACAATGCAATATGATAAATATCGGAGAACTAAATCTCCCATTATACCTGTATATGTTACAATTCCAACTAAACAAAACATAACTTTTTTTTTTACTTAAATAATATTTTGAAGATATCCTTCAAATATTATACAGTACTGTCACTTTTCATTAATTTTGGTTCAACATGCATGTCTTGTTTCATCCAAAGAGCTTACTGCTGAGTAGATGTTTATGACATGATTATTTGCTATATTATCACATTTGTATCACAGTTACATTTATTTCTATATACCATGGGCTGAAATATGCAGGAAATTCTTCTCATCGGGGAGGGGGGGTGGGAGGTGGGACGTAACAATAGGCCGCCCCCCACCCCCGATGAATATAATTGCGTAACACATCTCCGCCACGGCTATATTTCAAATCAAAGGGAATTCCAATCCTTTGCATATCTTCCGTTCTCACAGAAGAGATCCCTTTTTGAAAAGGCGACTTTGTTGTAATTCTCCCCTCGGAAAGATGTCAATATGAAAAACAAATTAATTAAAAAGCTAGAAAAAAGACGGAAATCACTGAGTTTTTAAATTTTTAAAAATGTACATATTCTGAATTCTAAGATAAAGAGAAAATAGTACAGAGTCAAATTACTGCTTTGAATAAAAAAGTGACATACTCCTGTTAAAAGGGATCCCCTGGCTGTTTGTCTTTTTTGTTCGTCATGATTTATGTACGTGGTAATCCAAAGTCCATGCCAAGTTATAATAACCACTCTTTCAAGTTCACATGCATGATGTATTCATTGTGTTCGGGAAGCACGTGTGCCATATTTATCTATGAGGGTACCTTGGTCCTTTTGTGGGTTTGAACAATGGAACAGACTTTAGCCAGACAAGGCGACAAGTAAAAACAATTTCGAGTACCAGACCCATTCGTGGCTGAATTGTCGAGATAAATCATGAAGTAGTGGTATTTTTAGGCCACGATGTGACGCTTTAGAAGTGTTTATATTCAAGGGAGAGAAGGAGAGAGAGAAGGGAATACAGAAATAGAAAAAGAATAGAGAGTGGGAGAGTGATAGATACAGAGAGAGAGAGAGACAGACAGAGAGACAGACAGAGAGGGAGAGAAAGAGACAGAGGGGCAGAAAGGGGCGGGGAGCACATAATAATGCTGGCACATAAACCTTCACGTTTTTTGTACTTCGCGGAAGCGCCCTTAATTTTTTTTAGTCGTACAAATCATGCACATTGGCTTGCCCTACGAGATCATACCTACACACACACACACACACACACACACACACACCCCCCACACACGCACCCACACATGTATGTATATATATATATATATATATATATATATATATATATATATATCTCTCTCTCTCTCTCTCTCTCTATGGATGGCAATATTTCGAATATTCATTCAATATAACTTCGCAACGAAATCTAAAAGTGGGCAAATATTTCTGCAATCAGACAACGATGAATAGGATTAAACAAAACCTAGTACTCCTCCTAGTAAAAGAGGAACTATGTGCGATGTCACCATTAAAATTTGAGGTACTCATTGTCAATAGAGCTGAAGTATCGTTTTGTTAACATATCCATCCATTCCTATTTATTCTCAATATTTTTTGAAGAAAAGGGAGGGAACTGATATTTCTATATTTCATGTGGCAAATGTAATTTTTAATATTCTAATATTGTGATGAATCATATAAGTGTTCTGAATTCAAAGGTAATTTTCTGTTTTTCTAAATCCAAATCCTACACGTAGTAAAATGCAGTGTTATGTCTTTTCCCACATGCATTACGAAGCCGACAATACCATATTTAATATGTCTGAACATAAAGAAACATTACAAATAACAAGACATTAGTTGACTGTCCTCAAAATCATAATATCCAAAGATGATCGCCAGAGATCCTAAAACATGATCGCAAAGATAGTAGAAAATCAACATTCGGCAATTCCAATAGCCTTGTCTGTCACATTTTGAAATGTGCGAAGATTGCAGTGACATATTACGTAATCCAAAAAAGATATCTATAGGCAATACAAAAGGGTATTGAAATTGCTCATGAATTGATTTCTGGAAAGTCTTTGGGATCGTGTTCTAACATTAGCTATATTTTAACGATTTCAAAAAAACATGTACTGAAATTCTTATATGCAAATAGTCTTCATTAGAGAAATCAATTCTCCTAAATGCATTTTCTCTTAAAATAATGGGGCATGAGCGTTTACTGCATTCTTAAACATAGTATACCATACTATCCATGCATCATTTACATTTTTTATATCAAGTACTAGATAAAAAGCTAATTGTTTCAGTGTGGATTCAAAGCACTCTAAATTGAAATCTTAAATTAAATTATGTATTCCATTATGTATTTAGTTATGTACTCAATTATGTATTCAATTATACAGTCCACAAATATGATTATGTACTATGTATGAGATCTGTACCATTCCTAAAAACTGTATGTTAAAAAATGATGCAGAAATCAATAAATCAAATCAAATCAAATAATAATTGAGTTGGAGAACTGCAAAGCAGAAAATAGACATATATTGAAAGATTTAAAGTTGAATGTATATTTAACATTCAAAAACATATTCTATTCATTAAATATGAGGATAGCTTTTATTTTTATAGGTCATACACAAATTAATCATCGTCCGTCCTTGAATCACAAGCAAAAACAATATGGCCCAATTTTGGGTTTTAATGATAATTGATAAAGGGTTCGTGTCCAGCCATTTTCATGATTAATCAATGAAAGATAATCGTAAGGGATGTTCGGATTTTGTTTAGAAATATAATAAAGCTTAAATTCTCACTAACTTTCCAATTTGACCCAATATCCTTGGTCAAAATACACGCCAGAAGATTTTGATATCATCTTATCTTGCCATCTTGCCAGATACTTCCCATATACATGTATATATATATATATATATATATATATATATATATATATATATATATATAATTCATATAATAGATCTACTTGAGGTCTATCAAGCATATGTGGAACCTAGGAATCTAAAGTATTATAAACAATTTCAACCAAACCAAAAGCAAAACGAAGTAAAACACACAAATTAAAAAACAACAACAACAGGACAAGTAAACAAACGGACTTTAAAAAGAAGAACATTTTCATCTTTGACACGTGGGAACAGGTACTTAAGAAAAGCCTAATAAATATACCTTTATTTTTTCATTTTTGCAAAGAATATTTCCACCTATAGAATGTTGGAAATATGATAATAATGGCAACACAATTTTTTAAAAATCACTTCCAGTTTTTCACCACGTCATTATGAATCATCTTTATTATTTTGCAATTAGTGCACATGCCCATTGTGTATCTCTGTTTGTACAGAAATTTCACCGTAATACCTTTTTTTTTTTTTTTTTTTTTTTTTTTTTTGGTAGAACGATGAACAAAATGAATAATAAAGTTACAAGGGCAAGTACCGTCAACTCCGAAATTCCTCACTATTGGGCGGAGGTGGCGATCCGGGGGGGGGGGAATTTTGAAGACTAACACTAAATGATTAGTAAATAATGAGAAAGGCAAATCGCCCCCCCCCCCCTCCCCGGCCGTCACAAGAAAGTGCTGCTAATGCCACAGGGTACGAAGGAGGAGCTATCGGGAAGTTTCCGCATTAAGGGACTCCTGCAAGCGCTCAAAAAATACTTTTGCAGTGCTATCGAAAAACTGGAGCCACATCTCTGCCAAATGCTCAAAACGACTTTACTTTTATATTTTAATTGCACTTCTTTATAGCCTCGCTGTTTGATAAAATAAATTAGTATTGTGTTTCTTCTCGTTTTGTAAACGTTTTCTTTCTATAAAGGAAACTTTGTGATATGCTTGGTAAATTTGTGCTCAA
Source organism: Heliocidaris tuberculata (assembly GCA_025618425.1). NCBI lineage: Eukaryota > Metazoa > Echinodermata > Echinoidea > Camarodonta > Echinometridae > Heliocidaris > Heliocidaris tuberculata. Next base: position 21,525,584 of record CM046833.1, read on the forward strand.
CACGTTCATAGAATTGCTTTTCCATTGAGACGTATATAAGTTACACAACTTTCATGTTTTTTTAATGATGTCATTTAAATACTTTCAAGTTTAGGAGAAATATAGCATTAGAGTTTAGATGCATTATAAAGAGAAAATATTCCATGGATTTAACTATTACGTTCCATCGCCTTACATGGGAGTTACTTCCCTTGTGTCTTACGACTTTGATATAAATGTATGTTAAACATAAGCAAGGTATGTTTGCTTCTTGTATAAATCAGGAGACGTTATGTTTATTTATAGTATAAATCTGTGATAGAACTTATTAGCATAATTTTGATGCTATATTTTCTTCTTCATGTAAGACTTGAGAGCAACAAAAGGAATTCACTAGATAAACGGTCAGTCAAGTATTACTCTTTTTTTTCTCGGAGGGCATTTATACTTTTTGTCTTATACCTTTTTTTACCTTTTTGTCATAATTATGCGGGGAAAATATAATTCTATTTATCCGATCAAGAAAGTTATATTATATCTTCTAGAGCTATATCCACAACTTTTAAATTATTCAAGTGGCCACGACTCAATAAGCCATTTCGCAATAACAATATGCGCATCTGCAATTAAAAGTCATTTGTACCAATACTGACCTTCACTTATTATTTATTTTTATTATTATTATTATTATCATTATTATTGTTGTTGTTGTTGTTATTATTATTATCATTATTATTATATATTATTATTATCATCATCATTATTATCATTATTATTATTGTTATTATTATTATTATTATTATTATTATTATTATTATTATTATTATTATTATTAAATTTATTCGGCAAAATTCAAGTCACATAATTATAACAAACATGAGTAAAAGCAAATCCACAGAAAACATATAAATCACATAGCAGGTGCATCTAGCCAGGCTGCCCGGGTATGGAAAAAATTAACCTAATAACTATGGTCCGCAGACCTTCCTCCCCTTACCTGATATTGTTTAGAATACATTTTATAAGGAAAAAAATAGAGATAAAACATCATTATACAATAGACTGAAAGTCGTATAGAAAATATTACCTTAAAACCTCTATTCTTATTTGTGTTATTATCATTAATATTATATCATTATTATTACCGGACACGAGCGGAAAAGAGCACTTATCTTCGGAATTAAGAGGATACTTTATGCATCGAAAGGTCAACGCATTTTTACGAGCCGACCTACATGTGCTTGTAACCCAGCACAAAAGGCGTGTAAATCAGCGCGCATCACGGCGCAACGGAATTTTAATGCGCCATGCACTCAATTTTGCAGTAAGTTACTTCAAAATTTCACTGATATACAGAACTACCATAACGAGTCGAATTCTGAAAATTGCATGACTGGAAAGAGAATATTCCATTTATCTTGCACTTCAAATCTGGTGACATTAAACGCATTAATGGTGAAGATATTGTCGCGTTTCCAAATGGAGACCAATATAGCGCATTAGTGTCTAAAAAATGTGCGCGATCTCCATAGGTTAATGTACAAATTATGCATTTTTTTTTTCATTTCTTTTTTTTTGGGGGGGGGGGGTTGTTGTTACAGATAATTTCGGATTAACCATGGTGAAAGAACCCTTCGAATATTTCATGTTGAGTGAATTGAGTGAGATTTGAAATTCTTAAAATTTGAAGATATTGTTAGTTACCAACAGTATGTTTTTATGTATAAGTGCATTTACAAATATCTCCCCGAGCAGTTTTGAAATCTGTTTGATTTTAATTGTAATGTCCATAATTATAGAACACAATCTGTAAGAGACATCCATATTCCTAGACATAGCACAGTTGTGTTTCAACTGAAATATTCGTTTTTCTGGTCCAAAACTCTGGAACAACTTAAATGACTCTATTAAAACATGCTCTTCACTCCACACATTTACTCGTACTGTAAGAAAAATAATATACTTTGTACAATGTAGTCAGTAGCACATATTGCAGATTTATTTATTTATTTTTTTGTGTATGTTATAATCGTTTTATCGGCATATATATATATATCATATAAATAAATTTGTACTGTAAAGGCGACTTTGGTAAAGTTTTCATTTTGAATGTGGGTCATTCTTTGTAAAGTGAAACTTTCGGTCCCACACGTGACCATCGAATTTTGCCTCAATGCCGGAAAATCAGAATAAATTTCATTGATTTTTTTATATTACCAGTTTCTTACATGAAAAAGAGTTCCTTTTCCTTGATAAGAAAAAGTCATTACCCAGCCATGTTTTTACAGAGACATTTAAAAATGCCCTTTTTTTAGTGGTCGCACACGTGACCGATCCAATTTCACGTCTAAAAGAAAATAATGCTTACTAATTTATGGAAATTTGCTTTCAAACTGTTCAGAGCAATCCCACCATACGGTAATGAAAAGTGGAAACTTGCATTCCAAGGGAAATTTGAGAAAAGTAGGTTTAAATACCAACAAGTAAGACCTTTTTTCGTGCGAGGTCACACACGTGACCGACCTAATGTCGACCTCTGAAGGAAAATGATGTACTCTCATTTAAAATAATTACCCTCCATCCGTTGGGGTAAGATTGTTATTCAAATATCCAAAACTAGAGACTTCTACTACACGACAAATACTGGAAAATTAGGTTTAAATTAACTATTTTTCAGGATTTTGGTCATACACGTGACTGAGAAAGGCCCATTTGATTATGAGAAGGAAATAAATGTATTTTGAATCTGAATCTGAATCCGAATTTTTCAATTTTAAACTAAATCCATGTTGATTATCATAATTTTTCCTACAATTTGATATAGTTGATAAAGTAAGACATAGTAACGTGCACGATGAAAGTGTCCGGTATTAAAACCACATGTTTTCTGCAGAACATTTATAAGGGTCTACTATTCTGACGATTCTGTAAAAACGCTGGGAATAAGAGTAAGTTGATATTGCTCATCTGAATTTCCTTCTGTGATCATGTAATTTTCAAGACATTTCATTCTCAGAGTATCCTGTATTGGGAAAGTATAGAGTTAAGTGTCCGGTAATAGGTTAACGCACCATACAATTGACGCTGTCATTTATACTCTGTCATTTTGCGCTCTTACCTGTGGATGTTACATGTTAAACAAGTAAAGCGTCGACCAAAACAAATGCCCGTGCGCGTACAAATTAGGGTCATTTCAAGGTCGATGCCCGTGTCAAATTTTGTTCGACAAATTGAAAGGGTCCTAAAGGGTCCTACGCACACGTAATAAATGAATGAAAATCTTGATTTTGATGTAAATATCACCCCGATTTCCAAACAGTGATAATAACACCAAAAAATAAGGGAAATTACTCATTCTTTTTGAAAACGTAAATGATACTCTCGTTGCTGAATCATTTGGCGTATTGAACGCGTCGCACTGAGCGTATTTTCGGAGTGCATAGCTTTATAGGACCCTAGACCCTGGCCATACTAATTACGAATTGGCTTCCTGTGGAAAGATGAATCCACGTTGGGAAATATCGATCACGTCCCCCTCCCTCTCCCAGTGGAACAAAAATTTTACACGGACTCTGTATTTTCTGCCTTCCAAATCAGAGGCGTAGCCATGGTAGCGATATAAGGGCCACTGGTGTCAAGGGGAGCACCGCGGTCTTACTCTGTAAATGAAGTCTTTTCATGTATTTGTATCTGTATTATGTTTTATATATATATATATATATATAAAATTGTAAGGAAATAACATATACAACAGCTTTGGCAACTCTCGTGGAAATAACTATAATTGTGAAAAATGAAAATGAGAGAATAATGGTTGCGTAGCTTAAATCAAAGTTCCCCAGAGCTGTCCTCCCTTTTTGAATTTTTGCAAAGGTTTAAAAAAATGTCTCCGCCGGGAATATATATATATTTATATTTATATTCATATATGTATTTATGATATTCTCTGTTATATGTTTATGAAAAAAGTACTGATGTAAATCAATGATGTTTAATAAAATTCAATTCAATTCAATTCATGTTTTTTTCTTTTCACGTTGACTCCCCTTCTCCCTCTCTTTCTGTCCCCCCCCCCCCCGACCATATGATGGAGGGAGGGGGCACATTCCTCAGTGCCCTTTGTAACTATGCTAATGACCCACATTATCGTGGGTTTATTCAAACTGTCTGCAACTTCTCTCACTCAGACACTCATGGATTCGTCCTTGCTTTGTCTTATGAATTCAAAGATTACCTAAATGTGGTTATCAATCTAATAGGTTTTAAGGTGCCGAGTGGAAACGTTCACCCTCCAAAACAAAGTCCTGATGACGATTTTAAGTTTTCTTTGTGTATCATCATGGACCTTTGTCTAAAAGGTCGGCTTTGTCTACAAGTTCCACCCTCCGCCATCAATCATACTTATTGATGACAGATTTAGTCGAACTTGAGCTATTTCGTCGGTGTGAAACAGCCTGAATAAGCATTATTCTAATATATTAATAATGTTTGCAAATCACATCATGTTTCTATTTCATAATATCCATATGTATAAATATCTGTAAAAACATGGTTTTAATGGTTAATGAAATATAAATTGGAACCGGATTATTGTTTAAAGCGGTAAAGAAACTGGTCTGACGGGAAAAAAAATATATTACAGATATAGTTTATCTTGGATTCAGATTTCAAATTCAAAACACTTTTATTGTACATTCACAAGAAACATAGTGGAAGTAGACGAGGGTCAAAAGAAGCACATGGCTTATGTTGGAGTCACCTTGACAATACATATTTACATATTTAATATGATAAAACAATAATAAAATACAAACAAAAATCTAAAAGATGAAAGAAGAAGAAGAAGAAGAAAGAAAAAGAAGAGAAATATGTTCTACTGACTATAAGTGTGAATCGTTTTTACAGTACGAGTAATGTATGGAGTGAAGGGCATCTGTTAATAGAGTCATTTAAGTTGTTCCAGAGTTTGAGTCCAGAAAACGAATATTTTGTTGAAACGCAACTGATTCATGTCTGGGAATATGGATGTCTCTCACAGGTCTTGTTGGATGATTTGTAGAAATGTGAATATTTAATAAACAGGCAACAGATGTATTTTTTAATTCTTAGTTTTTAAATAGCCCTTTTAATATTTTAGAGGTATCTCGGCATTGATATTGTAGTCTCATTTCAACATGTTCAATCCCGTGGAATATGCCTTTTTTTGATGGCTTTGTTCAACATATGTAAACAGGAATTACTGATTCGCTTGTAAAATTCGTATTTGGACAAACAAGTCAACTTTGAATTTAGGTTGAAAAAGAAACAGGGGGATATAAAAACAGCATTCATATAACACAAAGTATAGAAGTCATATTAATTGTGCTGAATCATTATGGGAAAGACCTAAGCTATCACCCTGCAAGGTATGTTAACACTTTTTAAACACTTGTGTTGGAATTTTATATGGATGAATAATGCTGAAAGTTTCAGAATGTCCTTAGACTCTCAGGAGAGTTGGATACAGTTTCGCCCAATATTACCTTAAAAAAGGAACAAGCATGATTATTGGGTGAATTTTAAGTCAATATTGGTTAAAATGAATCCAAAATTTGGTAAAAGGTACCCCCTAATTCGTATATTCATCCAATATTAGGTAAAGTTTTAACCAACAAACATGCATGTTCCCTTTTTACTCAACATTGGGTAAAGTTTATCCAATATCTTACCCAACTCTTCTTACACTTTAAATCAAGTAAGGTAAACTTTTACCCAACATTGGGTAAAAAGGGAACCTACATGTTTGTTGGATAAAACTTTACCGGATACTATTTACATTTTACCCAATACTGAGTAAACTTGACCAAATATTGGGTATTTTTTCCCCCAACAAACATGCATATTCCCTTTTAACCTAATATTGGTTAACATTTTACCCAGCGTTTTCATGGTTTTTAATAGATTAAGTGATTGTTGAAAAAAATCGGTAACTTAATATATTTGCAATTTACATCGATTATTTGCACTAAGGTTCCAAATAAATGTTTTCCTTATAAGCACTATATCATGAGAAAGAGCATAATGAGAGGAAACGGAATGTATAATTTACTTATTCATTTTAATGTTGTAGCGCATGTGAAATCAATGAAAGTTTCATTTTTGTTCAAGATTGTGAATCAATGTTTTATTTTAATTCAAGTTTTTCTTTTCTTTTTATTCATGCTATGTGTGATATTTCAATAATCTCATGTAAAGATATACAATGCGTTAAAAGATCGATCTTATTTAAACTGAATCTGGTTGATAAGTTACTTGAAATTGTAAAGAACAGTAGTGATTCCTATATTCTTGCGTTCTAAGTCCAATTAGCGGATAGAGGACTCAGTGGCGTTAAGAGGTGTCACGCCAGCCGGGAGCCCGAGGTCGAGATTGGGGAAGTCTGTTCTTTACCAATAAGAGAGAAATGTTACAAGTCCACCAATTTCACCGAGACCATGAATGGTTGCTTTAAGTTCTTGACAAACTTCCTGAGAATTCAGTTCTCAGAAAAAAATGTAATTAAACATTATATAAAAAAAAAATTGTTGCTTTGTTTTTGTTTTTGTTTTTTATATATTTTTTTACAAAGAAATGAAATGTGACAGGTATAGAATACATACACCCACGACTTCAGAGGAAATATATCCTATACGCATAGGGCTTCAAATCAAAATGGTAAAAGTGGATGGAAACTATGACATGAAAATTTAGTAAATGTAACCCGCTGGTATTCCATTTACCAAAAATAGCAGCTTTTATTGCGTATCACAACGCATGCAATGTCAAGCTAGCATTTTGTTTTGTTCAGTTTGGGCAACCGAGATATCGGGACTGTGATTCACTGCTTCACTCTGCCAGTCAGTCCCCGAAGATGCAAGGCAGCTATTCGATGGTATCTTACATGCCTTACCAGCAATCTGAATACTTCATACCTTCATAGCACTTCTGATTCTCTTGTTTTATTTACTTAAGGTCTGAAAATGATGGTAATTCGAATAATAACGACAATGATATACACAGCGATAAACGACAATCATTTTTAGAAGAAATAATAGCATAATCTTACTAAGAATAATTATTTGCAATGAATATATCTAATAAGACTGGAGAGCACGTGACATAATCAAGATGCACATCTATATATAAAAAAGAAAGAATTCACGGTAGTAAAAGAAATATTAAAAGAAAAAGAGTGAGGAAAAAACACTTGTTATTTCACATTCCAAAAAGAACACTTTAATACCAAATGTTTCTTCTCGGAAATAAATCATACAGGGTTATGGCACAACTGCACAAAGAAAGACTGTACAGAACACTTTAATATTTTTGCGAATTACATACACTATCTGTCAATATTAAGAAGAACAAGGAGAAGAGAAAAAAAAGTCAGTAAAATACAAATGTTCTATTCCAATAAGTATGATCACTTCAAAAATGTATCTTTACATGAAAAGTAAATGGAATTTGTGAAATATTTGTACAAACGACAAAAGTCTATAATAAACTTTGAGGTAAATTTACAGGTAACTAATTGGCAGTGTGAATAGATTGTATTTCATTAGGCATGTTAGGCAAACTGTTAAGAGTTGTAAACTTTAGAACTGTTTACAAGGTGGCCCAATCACGCCTTGATTTCAAATGTTATGCATCATAATCCATTATCGATATAAAAGTCTGGCATTCTATCTGTACTTATACATTACGTACGACACCTCCAGTGGTGTAGCTACATGAAGGCAAGGGGGAACGTGCCCCCCAAATTGAATGGCGAAAAGGAAAGAAAAAGATAGACAGACCGAAAAGGAAAGGGAGTAGGGGAAGAGAACGAGAAAAGAAGACGATAGGACCCCTTCCCGCACCCTCCCTCTAATAAGTGGCCTCGTAAACTCACATAAAAATTTCCGAGAAATACAGTGTGCCCCTACCCCCTACCCCCCCCCCCCCCCCCCTCCCCCATGATGCCAGTGTCCCCTCGATGGCTTGAGTCACGATACGCCGTTGGACACATACATCCATTTATAATTTTATCACTTATCATTTTCTCAATTGCATACATTCCATTATATAACAAATGATTATATATATATATATATATATATATATATATATATATATATATATATGTGATACATAACAAAAAATGTGAAAACATGCCTACCTTCAATCGTATATACCAAAGATATCATAGTCTTGCTATGATTATAGGAAGTACAGTTCTGATGTCTGTGTATTCTCTTGCACCCATGTTTCGAAGAGATCAAAACAGATATCTAAAAAAAAACGCAGTATGTCTAGCGTTTCGGGAAAGTCGTTATTACTTAGGATAAGTAAAATGACAGTGCGCTGTCATTAAATTTTGTACTTTTGCAAAGTCCATCCGTAGAAAAAAGCACAGAATAAGTCAAGTAAACCAAAGGAATATCGGATCTTTCTTAATCCAAATCTCTCTTTTGACTTCGTACAGTCGTTTTAAGTTAGCCCTCCATCTTGACTGGTGCCCGCTGAGGAACTGACTACAGTTTTCTTTGCAATATTTACTTTATAAAATTTTGCACACGCACTAGTGTGGGTCATTTCCTTTCGCAGGTTAAGGACAGGTTCATAATCAACGATTATATCTTTAACAAGATATGCATAACCTGCATAATATATGCATAATATATTGATTTGCATATTTGATGATATAAAGATCGATTTGAAAATCATAATTTAAATGAACTCCGTTCCTCTTCTTTTCATTTTTGAAGTTTTTCTCATAACCTATTCTTTACATTACCGTTTCGAAAGGTCGCATTGCCGCCGAAATGAAAATCTCTGAGAAAGAGGCTTATGAGGTTTTTAACAGTTTAACAATTCGATGATTATTTGCCTTGCAAAATTGTTGTCTCTTTAATACCTTAAAAGTCTTCTTTTTTTTCTTGGTTGGAAATTTGTCAGGGGGCAAACTTACCCCTTTCCCCTCTTTCAAAAAGAGTAGTAAGACGCGTATGCCCACACCCACACAAATGTGAAAAACTACACGCACACATAACTTTTGAATAAAACTTATATGTCATTACTGGGTATGCATGAATTATGTCTACAAAACGGCGTTAACAGGGCCCTGTTTCATAAAACTTGTTTTCAACAACATGGTACAATAATTGTTATAAGCTACTGAAATCCTTGAATCTTGTCGGCTGAGAGCGAATTTGTCATAGAAATGAGGCAGTTGTTATTGTGAACAAGTTTTATGAAACAGGGCCCAGATCTTGAAGAACTGAATACATTGTGAGGAAAGGCAATGGAAGGACAATAGCATCGACAAAAAAAAAAAAAAAAAAAAAAGAAAGAAAGAGATCAAGCATTAGACATTTTTGTGATAAAGAACGGTCGTTTATATGACAATTGTACCATGAAATTTCATATTGGAATTTTGAAAAAATATAATCAAAATTATTATTGCAATTTATTTTTCAATAAGAACTTTTTTTATCGAAGCCAGATATTTGAACCTGGTATATAAATATTCAGTAAAATTTCTCACGCAATAGATTTTAATAACTTTTATAATGAACCTAATATAAACGTAAAATATGATATAAGCCTTTATGAAACTGTATGATGAATGCCTTCTTTTGAAGAAAGTTCGTATGAAAAAAAAAATTACTTGCATTAGGCCTCGGTTAACTAATGATCTTAGGAAAAGATGTAAATAGAAAAAGAAGCTGTATAAAAAATTCATTCTGAAACCATTATAAACACTTCAGAAATTTACTGAATAATGACATCAGGCATGGTCGGTCGTTGTAAAAATTTCATTCTGTAAAAAAAATGATAGCCAAAATACTTGAAAATACTTGAATGAAATCATAAAGGAAAAACGCCAAACAATAAACCTGAATATGTGATTAAGGATGACCTAAATGTCAAAGGCATTAAATTAAAATTTCAGTACAATTGGAAGTTCTCTTGTAAATCACTCAACACATTCATTGAGAAAAGATTTTAAACAATATCTGACAGGCAATTATATTAATTCTCTTTTTTTTTTTAACCTGTTACTGAATATAAATTATTAACCATGCTAAAGAATTGAAAGTGGGTAAAAGTGCAGGATATGATGAATCTTTAAAAAGACCATATTTTGTATGCAAAGCAGCTGTGTTGTCTTTTCAATAAATCCTTTATCTCTGGACGAATACCGGATCAATGAAAAGCTTGCAAGGGTAAAGAGTGTTTAGATAACTATCGACCAATATCTATCTTGCCAGTATTTTCCAAAATTTTAGAGAAATTTGTTTACAGACGACTCATTGATTACATTGATAAAAACAATATTTTATACTCTAAACAATTTGGATTCAGGCAGAAATACTCAACCTCCATGGCTCTAATTGAAGTTATGAATTATTTATCCCATGCAATAGAAAACAAACTGGTTTCAACTGGGATATTCCTTGATCTTTCAAACGCCTTTGATCATGTTGATAGTGTGAATCATTCATTTTTGTTACAAAACTCTCATTTTACAGTATTAGAATCATTCCTCTGAATTGGTTTGAAAATGATCTAAATAATCGTAAACAATTTGTTTCTATTGATCAACGATCTTCTCATTTAGGCAATATTACGACAAGAATTCCTCAAGGGAGTATCCTGGGCCCTCCATTTTTAAAATATATTTTTTAAATTATTCATCAATGATCTTCATTATGTTTCTTGTAAACTGACATTTATTTTATTTGCTGATGACACAAATATGCTTTTTGTCTGGTAAATATGTTCAGCAACTGAATAGAGATTTAAAATGAGAATGGGAACTTGCCACCTGTCTTTGATGACCCTTTTGTACCGAACTCTTCTGTTCATTCGTATGCTACAAGAAATGCAGGCGATTTTCATACAGCCTTTGCTAACACTTCTTTCTTACAAAAACAATACCCTTTAGTGGGCCCATATTATGGAGTCATCTCCCACCAGATTAAAAAAAAATGTTCTTCATTGTATCCAATTAAGGCTCAATTAAGATTATTCCTGATAAATAATCCATCATTTATACATAGGTAAATGTATTTGTTATTTTTGCTCCCCCTTCTTTCTTATTATTGATACCACCTAATCATTTGACCTCATGTTTATTTCTAAAAAGTATAATTTTGTTTGTTAGTGCGGGAAGTCCTCGACAAATCATCTTTGATGTTTGATTACCCCTTGTCCATTTGCTGTTTTCCTTTTAAAACATAAATTGTTTCATATGGTCCAGTTTTATAGACCCATTTTCTTTTCATTGTAAGTTTGTTGTAAGTATTTTCTTTATATGTATGTACAATTATGTTTGGCATTTGTGGAAAATAGATTGAATTGAATTGAACTTTACTTTTTATTGCTTTGAATCCATTTTAACTTACGTTAGAATTGCTTTGATAAGTCTATAAAAGATAAGGATAAAGGAAACATCGTTTAGAGGTATTAGCAGGTACTGTCAAATATCTTACACACACACACACACACACACATATATATATATATATATATATACATAAAGTGCTGGTCAAAAGTTTCAGTTCACCCTGAACTTGAGATGAGTTTATACTTCAATGTCTATTCCTCACATAATTAGCTTGTCTGGGCCTGACAAATGTCCTAAAGGTTTTATTATACATTTCATGTTTATTATGATATAATATGTTCTCATACATTCATGTGTAATTTACTTTAACGGTGCTTGGTTGGATCCCCACAACTGACACCCCCCCCCCCCCAAAAAAAAAAAAAACAACAACAAAAAAAAACAACAACAACAACAACAACAAACAAACAACAACAACAGCAACAACAAACAAACAAACAAAATACCAAAAAAAAAGAAACAAAAAACAACAACAAACAAACAAACCAAAAACAAAAAAAAAAAAATAATATATGCAATTTTATAGTACTTTTCTCTTCAAAACTGAAAGAAAAACAAAGTATTCATTGAATTTCCAAAGTAGCCATACGTTTGGTTATTGACTTCAAATGTAATAAATATATTCCATTAATAAATTTCAGAACAATTATTACTTGAAATGTCCATTCGGTATTCTAGTACAAATGTTCTGGGATGTTACTTAAACCTTCCTATTCAACTCGTCAACTACAAAACCTGTTGGGAGTTAGGGTCCCGAGACAGAACACACCATACAGTTTCAATTATTTAACCTTCTTCTTATATTTCTTTCAATATAACGTGGTTTACATGTATCTTGGGTTCATTTTCCCCCATTTTCCGGTTAAGATGAAAAAACAAAACAATCCAATTTATGGATTTCACAAAGAAAAAGGACGCTGGTATCTATCACTGAGTAAAACCAGTTTTTAAGTTTCGTTTCAACTCACATGTGTGTAGTGACCATAACGACTGCGAACGAGTGTCCCATGCCTCTATTGTCCCCACTGTCAAGCATGGATGAGGGGGGGGGGGGGTAATGTGGAGATTAGATAGTCTAGAGCTGTTTTCATGATGATTAAGTTGGTGTTTCATACAAAATTGATGATATTCCTGACCACGATGAATGCCACAACATAATAACAGGCAATGCGACACAGTCTGTCTTTAATCAGTGAACATTTCACACACCATCACAGTAACAACCCCGAAAACAAAGGTTTATTCAAGCCACATACCATGCAGAATCAGTGAATGACAAAATAATAAGATACAACATGGAAGTGAGCTTAATTTCTCTTATTGGCAGAGGTGGGACGAGTTGAAAAGAACTGGCAAAGAGACATTTTGGACTGTTGCTGCAAAAATACTGGATGGATAATTAGAGTTAATTTCTAATGAAATTAATCACGTGGACATTGTAAATGCATTTCATTTACAAGGCTGTAACCAAAATAAATAAATTTGGGGGATATCTAATGTATAAGTCAGTTTTCTATCAATTTTGTACTAAAAAGTGTGTTGTATCATTAGGCTGCTTTTTGCCAGTTGAATTATTTAAGTCAAAACGGAGAAAGAAAAATACACATGTAAGTATCAAAACATTGATTACATTTATATAGTATCGAAACCTGTAAAAATGCTTTTGAGAGCCTAGAGAAGGTCATTACATAGAAAATAAAAACTCGTCACAAAATCCAGGGTGTACCGAAACTTGAACAGCACTGTATATATATATATATATATATATATATATATATATATAAATTCATGATGTTCCACGTATTGGCATATGATGAGAATAATAAAGGATGACTCGAATGCATTGATTTTATTATTGTTTGATTTTATTATTGTTTGTTTTCAGTCGAAATCACTTTACGTTTTCCCTGACGAAGGGGGAGGACCCCCGAAAATTTGGAGAATAAAAATACTTGGAATTGGCATTCAATGCATTCGAGTCATCCTTCATATATATATATATATATATATATATATATATATATATATATATAATGTGTGAGAAATTTGTTCTAATACTATAGCATCGGCAACTCTCGTGGGTAAATTTACATAATGTGAGAAATCAATTGAATTGAATGAGAGAAATAATTTGCGTAGCTAAATTCATTGTTCCTCCTTACTGACTTCCTTTTTGTGGAAATAACTGCAGGGTTTGCAAAAACTGTCTCCGCTGGGAGTCGAACCCGGGTCTTTGGCACTGTACGCCAAACGCCTTAACCACTAGACCACGGAGGCGGGTTGAGTGGTATTCGGCTACACCAGGTACAAACACCGACAGGCAGCCCTTGCAACCCTTCGCAGTTAATTTATTCCTTTTCTTTGAGGGACAGGGGAGTACTGAACAATGAAAAGCCGCATGCCTAGCTAGATCCATGGCGGATTCATGTATTAGAATTAATTAATTATTTACAATGTGTGAGAAATTTGTTCTAATACTATAGCATCGGCAACTCTCGTGGGTAAATTTACATAATGTGAGAAATCAATTGAATTGAATGAGAGAAATAATTTGCGTAGCTAAATTCATTGTTCCTCCTTACTGACTTCCTTTTTGTGGAAATAACTGCAGGGTTTGCAAAAACTGTCTCCCCTGTCCCTCAAAGAAAAGGAATAAATTAACTGCGAAGGGTTGCAAGGGCTGCCTGTCGGTGTTTGTACCTGGTGTAGCCGAATACCACTCAACCCGCCTCCGTGGTCTAGTGGTTAAGGCGTTTGGCGTACAGTGCCAAAGACCCGGGTTCGACTCCCGGCGGAGACAGTTTTTGCAAACCCTGCAGTTATTTCCACAAAAAGGAAGTCAGTAAGGAGGAACAATGAATTTAGCTACGCAAATTATTTCTCTCATTCAATTCAATTGATTTCTCACATATATATATATATATATATATATATATAATTATTTCATTAATTTTGGTTTAATGTGTTTTTATATCATGATTACTGAAATAGCTGATTGCGTGTGAAAGTTCAAAACAAAATATCATAATCAATGAAAGAGAATCCGACCGAAATCCTGCAAGAAGGAGTTGGTGAAATTAGGTGAGTATAGCATTCGACAGAAGACGGTCGGGGATACATTTCAAGAAAACTTTGTTTATATTGATTCTTCAAGGAATGCTTCAGCATTAAGAAATGTTATTTTGGTGTACTTACATGATCCTCCTATTGCTTCGATAATTGGTTGTGAACAATACAAACAAAATGATGCGAGGATATCATTGATTGGTTCAACATCCTTATGTAAGTAAGCATTAACGAATTGTCTTATGAAGTAAGATTTACTTTGGTAGATACAAGCTCTCTAAAGGGATATGTCGTAATTGATGTATCCCCACGCTTTTTGTGCACCACTCCTGCATGGGTTTAATTTCTATGCATGTGCATATTCTCCCTGTCATTACCAAGTTGTTCAATCTCTCTTTGTCCTCTGGTCTCGTCCCAGAACCATTCAAGACATCTCTACTTCTCCCTCTCCTCAAGAAGTCTTCACTTGACCCAAATGGACTCAATAATTACAGACCCATTGCTAATCTTCCCTTTTGGGGTAAGGTCCTGGAGAGGATTGTGTCATCACAAATCAAACATTACCTTGAAATATCCGGCATGTTTCCTGTTTTTCAATCTTCATATCGAAATCATCATTCAACAGAAACTGCCTTGGTTAAACTTTTCAATGATCTTCTACTGGCCGTAGACAAGGGGAATGAAGCAGTGTTAGTCCTCCTGGACTACACAGCTGCTTTTGACACTATCGACCACAGTGTGTTACTTCGCCGCCTCGAAAAAGATTTCTTGATATCCGGAACTGTTCTCGAATGGATCCGTTCATATCTCCACAGCCTTACTCAACGAGTCATCATCAATGACACGCTCTCTCTTCACCATTCACGCTGACCTGCGGG
>CM046833.1:21541416-21546416 GCA_025618425.1 Heliocidaris tuberculata
TTTGTTTTTCGTCTGATTAGTGCCCATATCCGTTCTAATAGTGCAATTTTTCCTTCTGACAAGTGCCTTTTTTCACCTCTGATAAGTTGCCTCTTTTCCTTCGTATAACTGCACCCCTTCTTCTTTCTGATAAGTGCCCTTTTAACCTTCTGATAAGTACCCTTGTAACCTCAGACATTACTGCCCCTTTGGAAAACTGTGCCTTTGTTTTTCGTCTGATTAGTGCCCATTTTCCGTTCTAATTGTGTAATTTTCCCTTCTTATAAGTGCCCTTTTCACCTCTGATAAGTGACCCTTTTTCTTTGCATGACTACCCCTTCTTCTTTCTAATAAGTGCCCTTTTCTTCTTCTGATAAGTGCCCCCTTTGAAATCCGACAACTGTCCCTGTTTTTCGTCTGATTAGTGCCCATTTGCCGTTCTAATAGTGCAATTTTTCCTTATGATAAGTGCCCTTTTCACCTCTGATAAATGCCTCTTTTAAGTGCCTCTTTTCCTTCTGCTCAGTGCCACTATTTCTTTCTAATAGTATTATTTTCCCTTTTGATAAGTGCCCCTTTTGTCTTTTGATAAGTGCCCTACCTATAGCTATATATGTTTAATATATTTTACCTATATACCCCGATGTCGCTTACAAAATGTGCCCTAAAGTCCACAAAAGAGCCATATACCTAGCTCCAAATAATCAGAGGCTTCATAGTAATAGATTCCCCTACTGATATCAGCACAATGTGAGGCAGTGGAGCAGGGGCAGGAGGGACAATTCCCTAAATTATACAAGAATTAGCAGTGCCCCAAAATCATAACAGGAAGGAGGACAATTTTTTTCTAAAAATTTTCCAAAGCTCGCTAGCTACTCGCTCGCCGCATTTACCATTGTCCTTTTATCATATTAGGAAAATCACTGCTATTCAAAATATCTTAATTTTTTTTGAATAATCAGACCATTACACTCCACTGCAAAGTAGTTTTTATCTAGAACCATGTTAAGACATAAACAGTAATGTGTCGAAAATGATCCTCGATAGTGTATTAATTAGAATGTAGCGGTATACTAATGTCTCAAAGTGGCGTTTTTCGCCTTAATTGTTTTCACCCTTTGTAGGTGCCCTTCCCCCCCCCAAAAAAAAAAGTGCCCCTTTTTGTCGGTGCCCCCCCCCCCCCCCACTTTGAAAGACGCTCCGCCGCCCCTGTGTTCATATTTGGTAATACCACAGTCCCACCGCCAAACCGACCACACACCGACTCCAAACCGACCAATTCTTGGCCATTGGTGGCAATGTAATTTTTTGTAAGGTCTGTTGTCGGTCGGGCGTCGGTCTTGTTGGTGTGACTGTGGTGTGAGAAACTAATTATTTATCAGTGCACTTGGATTTCAGTTATGAGTTTAAAAAAAAGAGGATGACTGTATTGTATCGATATCACCCCAACAGGATAGAGTTTTTGCAGTACATTAAGATTTGGTTTACTAATTAACGTTATGAGTCGACTATGGAGAATAGTTTGGGGGTGTTTATGGTAACCATACTCATCTGAGTGGATGAGTAAAGTTGATATATATATATATATATATATATATATATATATATATATATATATATTTATATATATAATATTTATTGATCAAATGATCACTCACTATGAAACACACGTAGATTGTTTTTATAGCTCTGTATCGTTATGAGACAAGGCCAATACCTTAGAGAATATATTCAGTGGTTTTTCCTATCGTCTGACTACACGTGTCTTTGATTCAAATGTTATAATCATTAAAGGATTATAAGTGTTCTGTAGACAATTTTAACGAGTTGGAATGAAATTAATCCGTCCTACCCATGTATGACTAGTTTTTTCAATAAATGATTAACATCCAAAGGTTTATCATTTTATGTCAACAGACTCAAGTACAAATGGTAATGAATGCCACACAATATGCCACTCCCGCTAAATGCATACAAGTCATTTAGTTACTTTGCTATGCAGTTTGGAAATGTATTTTTAAATATATAGACCTTTTTAATTTATAAACGGTACATTTTCACAATCTATTCTTGCGAGTTCAAACGCAAACAAGATTTAAATTCATAATTTCTTTTGTTGAATCGTAATCTCACTGATAATGATAAAAGTTCGGTAAATACTTGCTACTTCAGTTATCTAAAAAGGCTCGATGGATTCTCTACTTAGATTTGAGAACTACCCTCCATTGAAATAGATTTGTCTAAAATACTTCCTGTTTGTCCTTTAACTTCTCGAACGAGATAAACCTGCAACATTTTCGCTAAACCACTAAATAATTCACCCCAAAATAATATGGCGAATAAAAATTGTCTGCGCATTGTAAAGGGACAAGGCCATCCACGGAATGGCTTTCCGGCGAAGTCATCAGAGCCCCCTCCCCCCCCCCCCCCCCCCCCGTAATGATAATCATGATAATATGTCTGTCTGAGTCCGATATAGATTGATCAAATTCTAAATGATTTTCTTCTTTATTGTAAAAACCTAGATGTTCTTGTTGATTCATCGTTGTAGTTTGGCAATTCGTCATGGAAGACTATACCCCCCCTTTTTTTTTTTTTATTCAATTACTCTAAGCGATTATAATGATACAAGCCTTAAACTACTGTCCTTTCAGTGTGCAAGTTGTTTCCACGTTACCATTTTTGTAACTGACATCTAACCAGTCTTTGGATCTTGTTTCAAATTAAGCACGAGAAACCATTGCATTTATATTTTTAGAGGGGGCAGAGGAGGGCCGACTGGCCTCAACCATAAAAGTTTCCAACCAAGCGAAATAATAACCTTGATTTATATAATTAAGGAAATTATTAGTCAAATTGCTCTTGCTAAAAGATGCACAAATTATACTTAAACGACTCTCTTATCAATAGATCTGAGTTTAAGGAATTACGACAATTTGACAAGGGACACGAGATGCAAACATTTATTTATAAATAGAGCTCAGTGACATTATAAAGCAGTGCAAAATAGAATGACTGATATGTTTTAGGAGTCATAATGAAATAGAAAATATATTTAACAAAGCATCGGAAAGTCCAGTCAATATTTCTTGTATTTGTATAGAATCGTAATGGAGCAGAAGTTAAATTAAAACGATTTGTCTACATTTTTGTTATACTAGGGAAGCAAATAATGTATCAATACATGTATTCAAAGGGGGGCAAAGACATGCCCCATCTACCTTTGGGTTTAAAAGCATTCAAATCGTCTACCCCAGCCCTTCTTTGTTCTTTCACATAAGCTGATTTTCTGAAGACTCCCCACCCCTTAGAAAAACCACGGTCAGTAAAAAATGGTTTCCTTGCTTGATGATTCGCCGTAATATCGAATCGTTTAACCTCTCCAACCTCTCCTAAAGCCAATTAAGGTCTGGGTGCAGCTCTGATTGTTTTTCATTGTCTTGAAACGAATTTGCTCTAGCATCTAATGTTATTTATACAGTTTTATGAAACAAGGGCGTCTCTTGGAAAGATAGGAAGTCATAGTCATAGGTTTACGGGCACAAGTCCAGATAAAGAGAGAGAGAGAGAGAGAGAGGGGGGGGGGGCTGACGCCACTTTTGAATTTTGAATTTGATTTTGAATTTCCCAGCTTCTGAATACTGCTATTTTGTTAGAGGAAAAGTGTTAATTCATCATCACTTGTTACTTCGCTTCCAGAATATGAGGTGATGTTTCCCGATTTTTGAATTTTAACAATTCCATAATAAGAGCCACCGGCTCTTATGTCAGTGGTCAAAGTCTACATCTATACATTCAGCCAGCAATAATTTTCTTGAGAGGAGGAACAAATCCATTTGCCCGGGAGCCCGACTATAATATGTATGTATAGAGCCATACATATCTCATAAACATGGACTACACTTAGGTAATACTGGAATTCAGTAAAAATTTCTATTACAATATAAAAACATCTTTAGAGAAAGAGATAAAACATCCCAAAAGATGATAAACAAAAACTCATAATAAAAAAAAAAAAGAATAATGTTTTGTGTACCCAGGGTAGCTTCATCAGTGCTAAGTACTGTTCTCCATGAGGGCCCTGCATGTTATAATTTCTATTATTATTTTATCATTATTATTATTATTATTATCAATATTATTATTATTACAATCATTACTATTATTATTATTATTATTATTATTATTTTTATTATTATTATTATTATTATATTACAATTATTATCATAATGATAATAATAATAATAATAATTATTATTATTATCATTATTATTATTATTGTTATTGTTATTATTGTTATTATCATTAATATTATTATTATTATTATTATATTATTATTATAATTATTATTATTATTATTATTATTATTATTATTATTATTATTATCAATATCATTACTATCAGTACTATTATTTAAAACTGGATACGCAGCATTTTATAAAACTTGACGTATGTGCTTCGTACCTATATGTACAAACAACCGCAGTTTTCTGGGGACATATAATTATTTTCTGGGTTTTTATGGTATGGCATTAAAGAATCATATTAAAACTTGAAACCAACAGTGTGGTTTAGAAGATGACAAAGACGTTATCATAGGATCATTATTCTTTGATTTCAAATCATAATAGGTGAACAAAATCGTCAACTCTGAGATATTGCGACACCACTGATAAAATATTTTTAAAAGATATCTGCATCTATAGATGTGCCAAAGGGCCCTTGCTAAATTTGTGCAAAAAATACTCAGTGTACAAGGCCTATGAGACATTCAAACAAAATATATACTTATAAAATCAAGGGTTCGAAAATGTCATAGCAGAAAAAAAAAAACAGTAAAGAAAATGGATTGATCGTAGCCATTGTCGGTAACGGAACTCTCTTGAGCGAAGCGAGATATAATGTATTCTAAGTAGCCGACTGTCCAGGACAAACCTGACTTTTTCTCTTTTTTTTTGGGGGGGGGGTTTGGCTTTGATTTTATAATTTTTTTTATTATTTTATTTTTTTTTTTTTTTTTG
>CM046833.1:21551416-21651043 GCA_025618425.1 Heliocidaris tuberculata
AATGGCGTTTCCTTGCATCTAAAAGACCACTATTTTTGGTATAGAGGTCATTGCCAAATTAACCCCCCCATGAAAATTGTAAAATTTAGTTGCATTTTCCTGCAATGTAAGGCCAGTTGACAACACAGATACAAAGAATGGGGACCTTGGAATAAGCACTGTCAGCCTAATACTTTTATTATGAACAGCTTGTCACTGATACTCACTGGCAAATCTCAGTCGAATATGATGGACTGGCGGAATAATAATAAAAAATAAAATAAATACATAAATAGAATAAAATAAAATTACAAGTTTTAAAAAAAAGATAAGATAAAAAAAAAAAATGGTCCCCGGATTTTTTTTGGGGGGTTGCAACCCCCCCCCCCCCCAACCCCCCCTCTAGATCCGCTTCTGCTATTCTGTTTGATACCAATTGTTACAGTGCCACAAATCTGAAGATAAATGAACTGTGAGTGATAGTGAGAAATCAGTTCCTATTACAGGTGTACCCAAACTTTTGGAGGGCAGTGCATATGGTATATATATATATATATATATATATATATATATATAAATATACACACACAATTTCGAGAATATATATATATATATATATATATATATATATATATATATATATATATTCTGACCTGATCCTGACAGACTTTAGTAAGGCATTTGATCGAATTGATCACACTGTGGTGCTACAGAAGTTGTTAGCCTATGAAGTAGCCCCTTATCTTGTGCGTTGGGTAATGGATTTTCTCACCAATAGGAAGCAGTGTGTTCGCTACAAGAGTTGTGTCTCGGAATGGACTACGTTGCATGCTGGAGTACCTCAAGGAACATTGCTTGGGCCAGTACTGTTCCTTGTTGTCATCAATGATGCCTGTGAAGGTGAAAATCTCCATCACTGGAAGTATGTTGACGATATGAGTATAGTTAACACGAGATTTGCGCAGGAACCTCCGGCACTCACTCAGAATGCCTTATTGATATTGCAGGATAGGTCCCGCAGGAACGGAATGACTCTTAACCCAGCGAAATGTGAAGCAATGCAAATATGCTTCATGAAATCGCCACCTAACCCCCCAGTGTTCAGAATAAATCAACAACCCTTGAAAATCTTGGACACTATGAAAGTTTTGGGAGTGAAACTACAAAGTGACCTTAAGTGGCAGTGTCATGTAAACTACATGCTCCAGCGAGCGAATGGTAGAATGCACATGATCAGGATGCTGAGAAGCCACGGTTTGTGTGTGGATGATCTACGTACGATCTATGTGGGTTATGTGAGGCCACTCCTGGAGTACGCGTGTCCTGTGTGGAATAGCGGACTCACACGACAACAGATCGCGTCCCTGGAAAGGATCCAGAGGAGAACCCTAAAGATAATCTTAGGTCCTCGATTCATATCATATAACACTGCCCTTGAAACCCTTGACTTACCATCCTTGGCTGATCGTCGAAAAGACTTATGTCTTTCCTTTGCAAAGAACCTTGTAAAAAACGAAAGACTGTCTGACCTTATTCCCCCGCCTAAAGATGTCGGTAGAATCTTGAGAAACAGTGGAATCAGGCAACAGATCAGATGTAAAACACAGAGATTCCGTCATAGTTCAATACCATATTTCATAGACTTATTAAATTCAACATAAAGTTTTGATACATGAACGTGTGGTTTTCACGTGAATTCGATTTGTTGGTATTCTTTTTTTTCATTATGTAATACCCCTGTAAATCCGGGTTTTATTTCTGAATCAAAACTAGAAAATAACAGTTCCTGAATTATGTTTCCTAACACAACCTCTTTAATAATAATAAGTGCTGAACACAGTTTGATCTCAGTTGTCAAATGTTTTCCTGCTTTATTATCAATGATTTTACTGCATTTTACCACAACCAATTTTGCAATAACTATCTTGTCAGAATGTCCACATAACTCAATTTAGTCTGATTATTGCGTATCGAATAACCATCAAGATGTTCATGTATACTTACCTTTTCATATGCTTTGAAATGATGTTGAATTCAATGTAAAGTGAAATAGATTAATAAAATTATAATAATGATGATGATAATAGCAATTAATAATAATTAATGATGGTGATAATGGTGATAGTAATGATAATAGTAATAATAATAATAATAATAATAATAATAATAGTAATTATATAGAAATATTAATAATTTGAATGTTACATTTTACGTTTAAAATATTCATGTTATCTCTAAGTGCAATAATAAGAGTTAACTATTCGGTATCTTTTGTATAGCAATGATAATGATGATAATAGTAATAATAATAATAATAATAATAATAACAATTATTAATAATAATAATAATAATAACAATTATTAATAATAATAATAATAATAATAATAATAATAATAATAATACTAATAATAATGTAAATAGTGATAACAATCGTTGTCAACAACTCTTGATGTTTGATAATATAGATTTTTATGATTCATATTTATGTTCATATTTCATATGTATACGTCTAAGAAGTATAGTTCCTTTCTCATTTCAGTTGATCTTTATTATGAATTCATCTCATTAATTGATTATTGTCTGTGAAAGTATTTTGCTTTTTGTAATTTTGATGTTTTTAATTTGTACAAAATCTGTAATTCGGCTACCGAGCCGCGATTGATTTTTTATTCCAATAAACCATTTTCAATCAATCAATCAATACACACACACACACACACACACAACACACAAACACTTTTTTTGTTTTTCAAAATATTTTATTAGAGATTTCATTCAAAATAGATCATTACATAAAATAAATGTAAATAATTTCAAACAAATACAAATCTTCATTTCGTTTTCATACCAGTGTTAAATTATTCACAAGACAAGCATGGAAGAATGTTGGAATGAAATCACTAAGTAAATAATACACTGACAAACACTAACGTACGCCCTATACCCCCTCCCTATGTCCCACAATGTATAATATTCAATGTAAATGATCTTTCATTCAAAATATGTTAATGTTCTTTTCTTTTTTGTTATTTTCCTAGTTCATATAAAGATCTCCTTTAAATGAATAAAGGGGTAAACAAAAATGTATAATTACGGTATAATTAAATGAAATACAATTCTTCATGTTATATTCATATCATAAATAATAAGATGTGCATTTAACAATTTACCCAAGAGAAGGGGAAAATGATCATTAATGAAAAGTAACATAATGCATATTTTTATATAAACCCTTCATCGGTATACCTTGTTACCCCTTTCACTACTTAACCCCCCCCCCCCCCCCCCCCTTGTCAACATTCACATTCACACTCACTAACATCCAACAAACATACCAAGATTTACACACGCACAACACTAGACACATCATACCTGCTCACATTCACATCCTTATTCACTTTCAGTTCTTCCCATTTCTGTAAGTGTCAATGTAACTTCCCTGCCTTCGTTGCTAAATTTTTTTCTTCCTCTATACAATCAGCTATATATTTTTGTATTTTCGTAGATGAAGGAACCTGGCCTTGAGCCCTAGAATGGAAAATTGCATATTTAATAAACATGACCAAAGAATTTACACATTTATTTCTATTTGAATTACCAGGTAATCCCATGTATATATCCCCCCAATTCATATCTTTTAATTCAGCCAAGCCAAAATATTCAATACAAAATTGCCATAACACACGCCCACACACACACACACACACGCACACACATTTTGCTGGTCTAATAACTCCTACTCACACTCAAGCCCATTGAGGTCCACGTAAGTCTTCAAGAGTTTACTTACAAAGTTTTTTCAACCGTTGATGCAGATCGTTAATTCTTTTTTGTTTGGCAAGAATGAAGCAAACCAAACCAAATAAATTTTTCTTACATTAACTTGTCAAACGCATTTTAACGTAAAGAAAAATGAAATGGCATTGCGTTGAAAAAAATTGTTGAGAATTTACAGAACAATAATCTTGACACTATACAAGTTTCTTTTTGACTCCTGCAGGTTAAAACTTACCCTGATACATTGCACAGTAAAGGCCACTTCATTCCTAAAATTGCATGCCATGTTAATGAAGGATTCAACATATTCACACTAAATATCTATAGTCCATCCACAAATATTTCCCGAAAACATAACTGTTTTGTCGAATTTATAGGCTACAAATTTTCACCACCCCCCCCCCCCCCCCCCTTGTACAGGAATATACATATAATCGTTGAAATATCAAGCTTAAAGCAAACAATTTATGCAGGAAAATGAGATGAACATGAGAAAACCTTAAAGAGACACCTCTTTATAAAGTATATTTTTTGAGAGAGTTACAGGGAATTATTTAGTTCGAGAAAAATCTTAGGTCAGTACTTATCACATAGCCAAGAGGAAACCCACCAGTTTCAATTAAATTTATTTAATTCATAAAAATCACATGATTTATAATATACATTGTAAAATGTGAAGGATCTAACAAACACCCTAAAAAGCCAATGGTTTAAGATTGGCTGGGGACCCATAACACACAAGAAAATTTAGTGATGAAGCAAATAGAATAGTATAAACCAAGCAATTAAAGTAATAATACTAAATATAGAATACGTCCTATAAAACAAAAAAACAATACTGACAACAAAAACGATACAGAAAGACGTAAGTTATATCACAGTTTTATAAGGATTTTTAAGGATGTCATTCGTAAATGGTAAGAAGATGCAGCTTCATTTTTACTGATTTTTACTGATTTGTAACTTTGTCATGGCAGCATGAAACTTGATCTTCATGACAAAACAAAAATTTAAAAGTGTTTTTATATATCAGTACGATATTTCCCTAACCCTTTTCCGTAAAATATATGTATATGATCATCACAGTAATGACAAAGTAACTCAAATTGCTGAAAGTCCCAAAGAAGGAAAAGCATATGACATAGATATGGGTACACGGGACTAAACGACAATAATAATAATAATAATAAGAAGAAGAAGAATAACTGTTTCTTAAAGTGACAGTAAACTAAAGTTCCTAATGGCGCTATCTTTTAACAGGATTTGAAAAGTGTCTGTGCCTCTCATTTCTCCATCATGCCCCATTTTAATTTGTAAAAGCTTAGGCAATTTTCTACATATGAAAATTAAAATTAAAACATTATAGTTTGAAGTATAAAATGTACTTATTATCCAAACAAGCTGTTTGTCAAAATTCAAAATAAAATGCAATTATTTTTCAAATTATAATTTGAATGTAGCATTCATTCTAATTTAGCGCTTTTCAAGTTTTAATGCCACTTTAAAAAGTTAAGTTACAACGTAACCGACCAAATCTCTTACAGTATTATTATTACAAACTTGTTGCATCAAAGGCGTCGAGCAAAGTAGTAATATATTTTTGGTCATATTTGACATGTTAGAAATATGGGATCATTAAAACAGCAAACACTTTCATGCATCGCTATTGTGATATATTTTACATGGGAATACCCCAAAATGACAAATCTCACATATTATTTTTCCCCTTTGCCAGAACTCAAATTTCTCTTTGATAAGAAAAGATTTAATATGAAGAATTGTCTTCTGATATTAAGACTATGAAATGTTCGATATGAAATAATTACTTCTGTCACTTATTACATTGTTGGTATACTTATTACCAAATTATAAAATAAGAATGAAGCATGACTTAATAATTATATACAAATAAAATGATACCACTCGATATTTCAGAAGAGTCTTAATTGATGAACGTTCTTTCGTCACCTTTTTAGGCATTTTCACATCGGGAAATCCGCACAAATTATTTTCAAATTTGATTCAACCTGCACAAATCTTTTATTTTGAAGTAGTGAATGTCTTCATTTAAAAAAAAACTGCAATTTTTTAATTTTTCATCTTCATTGACTGAAAAATTAAAATACTATCACAATGATTTTAAACTTGTTGATATACAAAATTGTAGTAGTAAGTGTGTCAACGATATTCTTAATATTTGACTTAAGTCTTCCATGAATAAGAGAAGGCTTTTCCTCATAAATTGGCTACGATAGTAAGTATATAACCCGACCCTATTTTTCATTTGTATTAAGATAAGCTCAAAAACTTTTTATGCTATTGAAACGTGAAAGAAACGGACAGGAAAATTATTGGGAAAGTAAGACTATGTAGTACATGAGAATAATCGTGTATTGTGATGTTTTGAAATCATAAAAAGAATAACAAATTGACTCAATCTTGCTCAAAAGAAAATCATGTAAAGCAAAAAGCACAACACACAAAATTATGGGTATATAGGACTACAAACACATGTGGAATGAAAGTTTGGCAAAAAGGTAAACTATTTCTAGTCAAATCTTGAATATTATGGCATTTAATCAGCAATCATTTTCACGTAACTTTGCTGCTATGGCATTGTTCCACATGAAATACAAAATGCCCCCCCCCTTTTTCACTATAACCAGAACTCAACCTTAATTTTAATAAGTAAGAACGTAGCTTTTATCAATGCCATGCAAAAGTATGGCAAAGTAATTGGCCTTCCAGAGCTCTCAGAAAGAGAGTCTGCTGTTTCAGCACATTGAACGAATCCATAAATGTTAGGGGAGTATATTGTTCACATTTTCAAACATTTATACAAAAAGAACCGTCGTTGCCAATGTAGAATATCACTTTCGATATCGGCTCTGTGGTAAATATGGATCTCATGCAAATTCTTTAAAATTTCCAGTGAATAAATAAAAGCGCTCCAGCATTGCAAAAGATTTTTGGTCGTGGTCTTGTATATTACCATGTTCTCTTCCATCTAATAATTTTGTAAAATTGATGGCTTCTCGAATCCAATATTTATCTAAATGGAATCGACAGTACGATCCAATACTCCAATATCCAATATCTTTACAAAATAATACATAAATATGGCTTCGAATAAACCTTGTTTTATAAAATATTGTTAATAATTAATATATATCTACTTTTATTGGTACAAATTAATATGAATATTGTTTCATATCCTGTCTCTCAGAAAGAGATGAAATTAATGTTAAGTAAAGAAAATAACACGTATGCCAAATGCATTTACAAGTGAATAAAACCGTTGTTTGACCGGATTATACATGTAGCACACTTATATGACGAAAAGGAAAGTAAGATATGAGTTGAGGAATTTGAAGGTTGTAAATGATATAAATTATTCTGTACTTTAAAAAAGAAGATGAAGACTGTGTATTACCATTTTAAATCAATATTAAGATGCAACTTGATTTTTAAGCCGCTGACTACTGAATTCTCTTATTAAAATAGGCTTTACAAGGGACTACCCGGTTCCTGTAGGCAATGACTCAAGCAATTCAATATTTAAAACACACACACAAATACATAGAGTGGTCTCAATATAGGATTAAAACGAATATATTCAATTGGGGTAGACAAGAAATACTTATACCCCCCCCCTTTTAAATCCTATCTTAGCAAAGATATGAAGATAATGTTACATATTTATAACATCCATTTATTCAAAATTTTCAAAGTTTACTACTGATTTTCCACAAAGATGTATATCTTTTACAATATAGTTTAAACAGTACATACGAAAATTAAGAACAGGAACATAAAAAATATATGAATTGAAACATAGATTTAACAGACCATCATTCAGTGGACTTGGTTATGGTTTAAACTGAGAAAGCGATAATTGGTATAATGTAAACAATGTAGTTGTAAAGAAAAACAAAAGTGGGGAGTCTATCAAATAAGCATGGCTTGCATTTTTTAGACCCCTGTTTGACAAAAATCGAAATAGTAAAAGTCCTTGAATTAGAAGGAAAAAAAGAAGAAAGAAACGTGCTAATTTGAGCACTATTAACAAATTTGACAAATTTGTAAACAGAGAGGGAGGAGAACAAGCAAAGAAGGGGGATGTAAACAGTATTGGGCAGAGATAGAGAGAGAGAGAGAGAGAGAGAGAGAGAGAAAGAGAAAGAAAGAAAGAAAATACAGAAAAATGATGTGAATAAGCAATACAGGGGGAGAAAAGATAAAGAGGCAGGGATAACTAGAAGCAAAGGTGGAGGAATAGAAGGGAGAATAGAAAGAGATAGAGGGAACGCAGGAGGAAAGAATACATTTGGTTTAAATCTAGGAGTATACTTTTACTTTAACGTTCCAACAAGGAAAATTTATATTTACGTTTAAATGTGTTAAATGTTGGGGTTGATTTATATATTCCTAGATTGTTCTTTTCATGGGCATATTAATCATTTGTCACTTTCCATGTGTTTCTAAGTGTCTTTCAGTGCAGCAGACATGAGTGTATCAATGATATAGCTAACAGGAAGTGCCTCACAATATCTATTAATAAAAAATAAAGTTGCCAAACGTAAAATGTGTATTAGTACCACGTGTACTGTTTGCACATTTCAAATTTCAGTTTACATGTTACGATAAATGACTGAAAAATACATTGATGTTCGACGCACACCCACAAAAACCCACATAAGCATATACACGAAATTCTTTTCCCCCATGCCCGTGGACCCCGACTGAAGGTGATACACGTGGTATCTACCTTCACACACAAGAGACAAAGCAGACGTGTACAAATGAGCTTACATTCCTTTCAAATGTAGGCCTACCTTAAGCACACCTTTTCCTTTGTGCATGTCTAGAGCATGCCAGCATTGCATTATCAGCATACAACCAACGAAGCACCAGGAGGTAAAGTCAGAAATCCAGGGTTATTTAGTTATACCCGTTGCTTTCTAGCATCACGTACCCCCGGTATTTTTCAACGGAACCCTGAGGCCGGTCCATATTCCTCCGCGTGACACGGCGCTCTCTTAGATGGCGATCACTGATTGGTCAGCTTGGACTCATCACGAACTAGGAAATAATGACAAGAATTTCAAAAGTTAGCATAAAGTAGATCCTCTTTTACTGTGAAATTTCAAGGCCAAAATAATCATATAAAATGAAATAGGGCCTATTTATTATTTTATCAAATGGTCACTCAAAGACAGAGAAGGTTTGAACACTATCTTTAAGGGGAAATGTGACTCAACTGCGTATTTATCGAATTTCTTTGTGCTACGGACTACATGAGTCATCCCATGACGCCCTTGAAACAAACAAAAAGAAAGAATGTACGTACAAAAACCAAAGTTCTAGCATATATCCCTAAGACCTTTCTCCTGTCGTAATATCTATATCGATTTTTTTTTTTTTTTTTACCATTCTTATATTTGATTTGGTTGACAATATTTCAATTATATTATCATTATTGATCTGTATTTCTAAACAATGTACAGATTTCAAAAATTATTTTTTTTGCTCAATAACTTATGGGATCTATGTGAAATCTGTCATGTAATGTAAATGACAATAAAATCTTTTACATAGATATATATTTCTACAGAGTTATATAGTATATTTGACTATAATATTGAAATGCAAAATGATCTGTTAAAAATATTCAAATAAGTACTTTCTGAAAGACATATGTTCGCTTTATCTAAGGATACATACATAATTTCGTCGTATTATGTATTACATATTAATTCGTTTGTTGTTGTTGTTGTTGATGGAAGAAGTGATTGAACTTGAATTAACAAAATCCCGTTATAAGTTACGTGAATTAAAGATGAAATCGAAGACAGAATCCGACAATGATCCTGAAAACAAATCGGATCTGTTTCCTTTAACTCTAATTCAATATTGAAAGATCAACTTTCAGTAAACATATATATGGAGGAACTTATATTGTGTACATAGCTATGTATATTTTTCATTCACGTAATTTAACTGCTTTTTTTTCTAAAATGTATACTGGATTTTATAGAACTGAAGTTAATAAAAAGTGACATGTTATTTTTTCTACATGAAAAGGTGATACTTAGATCATATAAATTCCCATTTTGTCTGGATAAGGTGATTCATATTATTATTGCCTCTT
Source organism: Heliocidaris tuberculata (assembly GCA_025618425.1). Taxonomy (NCBI): domain Eukaryota; kingdom Metazoa; phylum Echinodermata; class Echinoidea; order Camarodonta; family Echinometridae; genus Heliocidaris; species Heliocidaris tuberculata. The sequence continues at coordinate 21,561,325 of CM046833.1, forward strand.
CTCCGAAACAGAAATTAATACAAACAGAAAGTAGGTCTAATAACTGATTGAAAGTCAAACATTATATTTTGCAATATAGTTAGGTATTGTATAGCTATATGGTAAAGTTCTGACTTCACGATTCCTATATTTTCCAGTATTGATGAAAATCTTTGCCTTTATTTGATTACAAAATGTGCTCTTCTATTCATTCTATATCATTAAAATTGTAAGAGTCTGACTTCACAATTCCTATATTGTCTAGTATTGATGAAATCTTTGCATATGTTTGATCACAAAATGTGCTCTTCTATTCATCTTTTATCGTTAAAACGAATAAATTCAAGATTTGAATATTTCAAATCTTAATATGAGCATGAACATGGTCATAGAATTTTATGCAGGGGATATGCTTTTCAGACCCATTCAAATTACAAGATGCAGTATTCTTTGTTTTTTGCTCTAAAGCAAGTCCGTTTCTCATTGTGTCTTTGAGGCTGCATGTAAGTTTTACCTTTTAATAAATAAATTCAGTTGAATTCGATCAAAGTCATATATTGCCTAACACTTGCTTTGTTCACGAATGGTGTACCCTAACCTGATAGGAAACCTTCTGAAGAAATTATAAGTAGGCCTATTTTAGCTTTCTCTATGGTGAATGCTGATGGCTTTGAAATGATATTGAAATCTAAGATAATATTTTCATACCAGAAGCTCAGAAGTTCGATAGGTCTTTTTATGGGATGGGGGATTTGTAGTTGCGGAAGAAGGTTTTTTTATACCTGCATTATCTATGGACATGTAAAATGCTTATGAATTTGAAGAAATTAGTAACTTTAAGATATATATTTCGGATAGCCAGAGCCAATAAGTTTGACCCATCCCCCCCCCCCCTCCCCCGCTAGAATTCCTGATGTTACAAGCAAGCTAACTGTGAAGACATTTTTGCTACAGACAGTTGATTCTAAATTCTGCTATCCCGTAAACTTCTTTCATTTTTGACTTTCTACTTATTACAAAATGTTACCTTAGGCATAACATATTTCCTAATCAAGGAAGCTGATGTAGCTCACTAATATATACTGATATTTCAGCATAAGTTTTATTTGTTTATACACACCATAAAGGGTTAGGTCTATACTGGAAATTGGTGAGAAAAAAGCTATCCAGATTTTCACCGTATGAACCGCGGGTCATGCAGCCGAACCTCCTCGGTCGTGTTCCACCAGCGCTCCGCTGAGCGGGAAGGGCAATACACAATCACGTCAATTGTCAATACTACTGTTATGCAATAAGTACATTAACTTCGAACATTATTGCATACTGATATACGTGTTTTTAAAAATATTTCTACTATTAAACACTTTGTAGAATACGAAAAGGATTTGTAATAGAACAGTCAACTACCGATATCAGTCACATTCGTTAAAATCATTAACCATACATACTCAAAATCAAGAGGATTTGTCAATCATGTTCAGTTTCCCCCCGAGTACATTCTTTCGCAAATGAAGTACCATATTGGATACGAATCTTATCAGATTTTTAAGTTATGTTGGCATAATATTACATCACTTAATTCATTTGTTTGTGTCAAAATAGAGTCCTATAAATATCACAATCCGGGTAGAATTTTGCTTAGCCTGTAGCAAAATAAATCGACTGTTCTAGATCTGTGTCTGTAAGTCTTTATGAAAACACTTTCAATTCTTAAAAAAAAAAGACAACAACAACAACAACAAAATGCAGGATTTTATCTTTAAGAGGAATATACTAATCCACAGAAACTAGCCATACGATAATTTAGGTTTTTCCCCACCCATTCATCTAATCTCCTGTCAAAATTGTTTACACGGAGCATTTCAAGTAAATGTCTTTAGAAAAAGGACATGATCACACTGTACTTCTTTATCCATCATGACACTTTCAAATTCTGCACATCGGTCTCTAACAGCAAAAAAATGTGTCTGGTGGAACTCAGACTCCTGCCTTGAATAAGACTTCACGGCTTCTCTCATGAATCAAATTCAAATCAGAAAAACACATTTACCTCTTGGGGAAACGATCTGTATGCAGGTTCATTTATATTTCAAATATATCAAGAGAAGAATTCCCTTCAAGTTATTTCTAATTTTAACAAACATAAGGTTTCATAATGAAATTCTGACGGATGGATTCTTTTCACACTCCCATTCTAAGGTATGATTTCGTACTCCTCTTCATTAATATCCAATAAATTAGTAAACATCAAGAAAAACGAAATACATACTTTAAATGCAGCGTAAATAAAGATTTAAAATATACTGTATTTAAAGACTTAAGAGTGTGTGTGTGTCCCTTTTAGATTTTGGTTGCAATTTGCACCTCAACGCATACAAAATCGTTTATCTTTCAACTGTCTGTATATATGGGTGTTGAACCTCGAATCATATCTTCCCCTAAAGTTTGCCCCGGTACTTCCCCATCGGCTTCCCACTAAATTGTGAGCTTACAGTCTATCCTTCAATACCGCTCATTATCACTGCATACAAGCATTGTTTTTGTATCATTTCATAATATCGACTACATGTATATATATATATATATATATATATATATATATATATATATATATATATATATATATATATATATATATATAAGTGTAAGGAAATAACATATACAACAGGTTTGTCAACTCTCGTGGAAATAAATACAATGTGAAAGGAATGAGAGAATAATGTTGCGTAGCTTAAATCAAAGTTCCCAAGAGCCAATACATTTAAGCTACGCAACCATTATTCTAACATTCCTATCACATTATATATTTATTTATATAAACATATGTTTTTCCACCATTGAGATCTCGATTGACAAACTATGTTGACGTAATATTGATAGCATTTTCCTTCATTTCTTTTGAGAGATAGGGGCAATTGTCCAAAATTCCATCTACCCCCGTATATACATCATATCATTTATATATATTTGAAGAATTTATTCCACTCAATACATTTTTTTTTTTACTTTTCTTAGTAATATTTTTGTCAATACTTGGGGAGTATTTCTACGCCTCACTAAATAATCAGAACTGTTCATCTATACATCACAGTTTATACAAAAACCAAGATTGGAACCTTCTTTACTTAATTACATCACCTATGATGTGATGCGCTTCCCCCAATGAGGCATGAAATATAGATCTTGTGCTTTAATTCTCCTTGTTATTTTACAACTACATATACGACTGTAACTTCAGTGTAACCAGTGACTTGAGCTGGTGCATTTCAATCCATTTCTCCCTGCATATATCTCCATATCACTATGTTTTATTTTTCATGCAGAATCATTAGATTCACAATTATAATATTTGAAGCTTTTTTTTCAAACTCCCCTTCCAAATTTGATGTATTTTTTCGTCTTGTTCCCCTCCCTCATTCATTAAGTGATTGATATAGAAGTACCAAATAAAGAAAAAAGAGTTGCATATCCAAGTGAGAAAACCAAGACAAGACAAACACAATAAAATTTACTTTACAATTTTTGTTGCTTTAACGCTTTACGAATTAACGGTATCAAGTTTAGCACGGTCGCAAAGACTTTTGAAAAATCAACTTAAACTTAAGGGTGTTTCAATACCCTTTTTTATATCTCATAGAAATCATGTTCGGATTAAGTAATACGTCATTGTAATTTTCGCACATTTCAAATGGTGATCGACAAGGCTATCAAAATTGCCTCAGGTTGATTTTCGTCTATGCGATTTTATTCATTTTTATTTGTTTTGTTTAAACAGGGTAACTCTTTCAGTTAGATAACTGTTCTTCTATGAGGCCCTGATTGTGTTGTATATACATATCAAAGTGGAGGACAGCATGGTGTACCTTATAAGTTGTGTTTAACATTCGTTTTGATACGGAGTATTCTTCTATCCACTCAAGTTAGATATCCAAAAACACAGAGGAAAAAGGCAAGATAATAATTTTGTAGATAATAACTACCAGCTCTGTTTACACTCGTTTTCCAAAATGGAAACTAAGAAAATGACATTTCTGTTTTTTCAGACTAGACGATACACATTCGTTTTCATTAACAATATCTAATAGATTTCAAGCCTTATTCAATCCCTTTATTTTGTTTACTTGAAAATGATGTAGTACACTTTACGATCCATACATTTGCTCAATTTTATTACACGACATTTATACAACACCGTTCTATATCTAATTGTCTTGAAAGTCACAAACACGCATCTGACAAAGGGAAGAACAAAATCAATTAATTTCAAGCAAACTGGAACTTCTTTAGATTCATCAGGTATTCACTTAACAGCGAATCACCTTAGGAGGTTTTTTTTTTCTTGTTTACCTTAAGCTCTACCCTTTTTCTTATTTATTCTTTTACTATCAAGTTTATCATATCTATTTATCTGGGAATAGAAAACCAATCTCTGATAAAGAGTTTATTAACATAGCATGGTAACATATTGAGATTTTTAAAAGGGTTAAGTTTCTAGGCAAATAAGGATTTGATTATTTTACAAAAGCTAATCAGTACGCCTATTCTTCAAAACATTGAGTCGTCATATTTTGCTGTATGGATTTTGTTAAACATGAAGGAATAAATGCTGAGAACCGAAGCATATTATTACTCTGGGTTTGATTACCTGTGTAAATTAATGATGATGAGAATGTTAGAGTAGTTATAGTCAAATAATATGTAACCCCCATATATTACACGTTTAACACATTTGAACGTAAATATAAACTTTTCTTGTTGAATAGCTGTGTATATACAACAGCCAAGAAACGTCACTGTATACTTATAGGATGAAACCTACTACATAAGGCCGTCTCTTTCCTCTTGCGTTTCCCTTTTTATTTCTACTTCTCTCCTTCTAGCTATCTCTGTTTCTTTATCATTTCTCCCTTTTCCCCTGGTTGCATGTTCATAAGATTTCTGTGTTTGTCTTGTTTTTTCTAACCCCTCCCCCCCCCCCTCTCATCCTTATCAACTCTTACTGTGCCAAGGGGTTTAGTTCTCTTTAAAATTTTACCAAAATGTGATCAATGCTTACTTTTCAAATGTCTGCACTTCATTAACCATCTGTTAGTTCACAAAATATTGTATACAAAACTTGTAGGAAATTTATTACCATTTCTTATGATACCAAACATTATTACTTTACTCAACTTTATGCATAAGAATTACAAAAATTTACATTTTACATTTGAAAATTACATTTGAGTTTCTTTTTTGTCCATTATTTTTCTGTTTCTCATTTGTTTGCTATTGTTAATATGGAAATAAGGTAATATCCTTTTAAAAATCTGCAATTTTCTTTGAAAATTTCTATGGTAGCATATAATTATAATCATATATTTAGAATGCTTGATTTATGCTCAAACTTTTGAATGGCCACCATATACCTTTCCTGTGGTCGAGCAATTGTGAATGAAAATGACAAGGCTATATCTGTCACTATGTGACATCGGCACTGAAAGAGTTAACAAACAAAATGTATTAATAGTACTAAAATAAGCACGTTTCTTTTAATATGGTCTATGAAATAAAGCCATGTTTTCTTAATAGACCCCTCCACTAATGTTTTCCCGCACTTTGTTCAGATGTACCCATATTTCTCCTCTTAACCTTTTCTACGTCTCTTTCTTTCCCTCTCCCTCCATTGCCCTCTGTCTTGCCTTTTTCATCTCATTCTACTCGTTTGCTGGCTTTTACTCTCTCTCTCTCTCTCTCTCTCCCTCTTCTTTCTCTTCGTAATTCCATTGAACTTGAATATTTACTGTAAAAATGCTTGTATTTTGTAATAATTCTATATTTTGTTGTATCTTTGTTAGTTTGTATATTTTTGTTTTTAAGCATTGTAATCCACGTCAATACAGTCCTAGGACTGCGATTATGGAATTTTTCAATAAAACCATTTAATTTTTATTTCAACAAAAAGAACTTAAATGCTTTATCATCATTTCAAAACAAGCAACATAGAGGTGCACTAGATTAATTATATTAGTCATTGGAATATTAGATATCCCCTTTTAGATGGAATTTCGAGAACAGGATTGCCTTTCACTTTATTTCCATTTTTATATCATATTTTTGCAATAAAGATTGAAGCTTATGTTTTTCTGCGTTTTTTCTTTTGTATTTTTACAGTTCCGTACGTCCGCAGATATTGATCTATAACGGATAGAAATCATTTTCTACAAGTAATTAACGAAAAAGTATATATGAAATTAGAATTATGTTATATATGTATATATATATATATATATATATATATATATATATATATATAATTTTAGAACAAATATAACAAGATGAACAAGGCATAACCCGACATTACACTGTCGTGTTTTTTTTTTTGTTTTTTTTTAACGATTTACTACTGGTAAAAAGTGGTGTGTGCATAAAACATGTAGTTTGCATAAAAGGTAATATCTAACGTTTTTAAATGGTCTTCTTCGTTTCAACGAAAATGACGAATGAAACGACAGTGGTTTTACCAACAAATGAAACTTTGAGAAAATGGGCTTTTTGGAACAATAATATAATAAGCTTCTTAGTTGAGTTGTTCCTATTTACCTATTTTTGAAGGTACATTTACTCCTTTATGACTAGATGGTTCCATAAAGTTTATTCAGATATCATGCATAATCAATTTAAAAACCATGCGGAAGATATAGACTCAACAAAATAATATGTGATTAATTCTGACCCCCCCCCCCCCCCAATAACTCAGTAATATTAAAGCTCAAGGGATAAAAATTATGGTAGATCTGTAAAAGAAAAAAGTGGAAAGGCAGACACGAACAAAATTGGTTTAAAGGGTTTTACCGGTACGAGATTTTACCAAAACGTGAACAATGTTCACCTTTCAAATGCTTGCACCATTCTATCTGTGTTTTATATAACAAAATAATGTGTACAAAATAAGTAGGAAATTGATTATTCTTTTAATGATACCAAGCATGTATATTTTACTCATTTCATGTAAAGAAACTATTGCAAATTTAAATAGGGTTTACTTTCAATCCTTTACTCCTCGTTTGTTTACTATTGCTTTATAGTAAAAGTGAGAAACATCCTCTGCCAAATCTGAATTTTCTCTGAAAATATTTATGGCACCATATATTGTTTCTTTGACTTTTGAAATGCTTGATTCATGCCCTAAACTTTGATACAAATTAAACACCGAATAGATAATCATTGATGGTGCAATGTGCGACTAAACATAACTAGTATGTTTTTCACATATACGTGACATCGGCACTGTAAGAGTTAATGAAAAGAAATGATCAAAATCTGCATTACTTTGTAATTTAATTCTTTATATTTATATTTAATTTTTAGAGATTATATGATGATTATTGGCTTGATAAATGCTCATTGTAATATACCATTCCAAGTATTATACATAGCATACATTTTAAATGGATACGTTTCAACGGAAATAAAAGAAGACTTGATTTTCCTATCTTGATCTCAGACAAAAAAGCCTTTATATAATGTCACTGCGTTATATATCACAATATCATGATTATTTCATGTTGTTCGTATTTATTTAGAGGCACCGATCTTGTACGGGACAGCGCGCATTAGGTTATCATATCTTTTATTGTTATAATGAGAAAATAAAATAAATGAGCTAAGACAAAAAAAACATGCCTCTTGTAATTGAAAAATCAAACGAATATATTTTATGTATTAAATCACCGTAAATATGTTAATTCTTGCCGGTGTCAAATACAGAATAGGTCTTTCCAATCACAAATTGCTCCACCAAGAAATATGTATATTATGGCCGATATATATTACTGTTTAAAAGATGAATCAAGTATTCTAAATATCCAGAATTACTATATGCCACTATAATTTTTTTAATAGAAAATTGCAAATTTTGTACAGGATCTTTTCTAATTTTAGCATCAGACAAAAGTTAACGACTGAGGAACAGAAACATCAAGGAGTAAAAGGAAACTCATTTATAGTTTGCAATATTTTTATTCGTGGACTTTAGTATAATAAGCAGGATTGGTATCACCAGAAAGAGAAATAAATTTCCTGCACATTTTGTACTCAACATGTTGAGATACAAGACATGGTAAAAAAAAAACAAAAAAACATACGATCATTTGAAAAGTAAACATTGTTTCCGTTTTGTTTTTTTTTTTTTGAAAATTATTGAAACAAGAAAAGCCCTTGGCACAGTAAGAGTAAATATTCTGCCTGCATTTGAAACTAATCATAACCATGATAATAGCTTGAGGTAAGCCCTTTCAATTCCACATCAAACTCGCATATTTTTAGGGATTAACATATGCAAATAGTTAATATAGCTAAACGTGGTTCCATGTAAGCTTGCATAACATCAGCGTAAAAAAGGGCAATTCCACAGAAATTGTCCACTTTCAAAAAATCATAAAATTGGCAATAAAATCAGAAATTTCTGTGCTATCATAATAAACTAATATAAAAAAAAGAGCCCAGACTCTTTCATTTGATTGTTATATAAATATGACTGAAGTACAATTGGGTCTGATTTTCTTTATTAAAAAATCAATCGGGGGGGGGGGGCAAAATGTGGCGACAATTTTGTCTTAAACACTTTTTCTTTGGGTTTCATTATTTCACGCCACAAGCATTCCAGAGATGATTCTTTTTTCTTTGTAAATTATGATGATTGTAACAAGGATTACTGATAGAAGGTTGGCATGAGCAATTGAATATTTTAAACCGAAGTTCTGGTGGTTTAAAGAAAGGGGACAAAAGTGTCTTGTCCGTAACTCCACTTTTTTTGTTCTAACAAGGAAATGTGTAGTCTAATTGTTTTACAAATTGTAATTATGTTTAGAGTGTGATCATAAGCTTCTGTTAATACCTGAAGTAGACATATTGAACCCCCAAAATTACATCTTTTTCACACTGTTCAGAATAGTAAAAAATTCCTTTTTTCTTTTTGTGTCATGTCCCTTATGGTTACAAACAGTCCATTTTCTCTTCAACTGTTCAGTGAAATACTGTGAAATAATTGCTGCATAAGTCCCTGATAGTCAAATAGGACGATCAATATTAAACCATACTGTATAAAGACAAAGCATACTCGTTGCATATATCACGTATAATCCTGGGTATCATTTGAAATAGCAATATTACCCTAAGGTACCAAATTACATTGTTTTTATCGTTCATAAACTTATACGAAAATATATTCCAAAAATCATTTGAACAAATTTAAAACAAAACGAAACCTTTTAAACAGATAGGCTTATATAGAGAGAGTTAAAATTCTATCTTACTTTAAGCTGATGGAGTAAGCTTGTATGTTTCTTTTCTTTTCTGGCAGTTCTTTTCATTTCGTAATTGTTATCATGTCGTCTCGGAAAAACATAAACTATTGCAAGCGTATGTGTTATTGTAAATACATTTATATTCAATTTCTTGTAATTTGTTTACTAGTGCTTTGACACAACAGAAAGAGATCCTCACCTCCCAAAACAAAACAAAAAACAAAAAACAAAAACAAAACAAAAAACAAAACACAAAACAAACACAAAAAAACGACACAGAAACAAATATCCTACAAAAAAAATTACGACTAGATGTTTGTGTTTGTTTTTGTTTTTTTCTTTGAGTTTGTTTTTATCGTCGTGATATCTTTTCCATTACACGTAGTTTTCCTGTACCTCCAATAATATGTTTGATATCACGTTGAACCAACATTGTTCCACCACATATAGTGAAAAAAGTTTTTATGAGACAAGTTTAGGGTTGCGTCGTCCTTTTCAATGTGCATTTCAGTTTCACTGGACGTCCTACCCACATTTTACTATCTCCTTCTGATTCTCAATTGTATAGTGATGGTAAAAGTCGAAAAGGTAAAAGCATGATTTCATTCAGTTGCTGATTTCTTTAATATCTTCGAGAGGAGAACACAAGCTTTACAAAATTGCTCTATAACACCTTTATTTTCGACAAATCACATATTTAGCATATTTTGCATTTATAGTTAAGCTTTTTGATGGTAAAAGTATGATTTCATTCTGTTGCTGATTTTTTAATATCTTCGAGAGGGGAACACAAGCTTTACAAAACTGCTCTATAACACCTTTATTTTCGACAAGTCACATATTTTGCATTTATAGTTGGGCTTTTCCAGTAAGCGCTATATCTCTATAGTGCTACGGCCTGTTCACTCATTTTACGATTCTATCCAAACTTACCAATCACAAATAATTTTCAATAAAAAGATTCATCTATAAACCGCAAAATAACAAGAAGAAGAAAAAAAAATCCATTCGAGAACACTATGTTGAAAGAAAGGGAACAGGATTTTTACAGGGGAAGGTAGATTGTTCCGGTCGGGCAGATAATTCCGACAGTGTCCTCTTATAGTTTTTAAAGCTTTTGGAGAAAACTGATGCTTTTTAACTTTTAAAACCTAGATGCACCGAAGAAACACGCTTCCACCAAATTCATTATCTTGACCAACACTCTCATTTCTTAACGAATTATGTTTCTTCTTACAACCAACAATTATTTCATCATAATAGCAAATATACTCTTCCAGTTATGTTTCTTTACTATGCCTAATTTTACCGAAATTATGATAGTATAATTGTGTATTATATGTAATTACTGTACTTATTTTTTTTAGTCTTTCCATTTATGTTAACATTTCTTATTGTAATTTAGTTTGATATTATGTTACATCAATTTGTATATATGTAAAACACTGAAAGACATCATGTGGAAAATAAAAGGAACCCTGAAATCTCGAAACCTTGAATATTTATTTTTAGTATGTATTATTACACTTTCATCCAAAACAACTCAAAGTAAGATTAAGTAAAAGTATAATTTTAAGTAACTTTTTGTTTTAAAAAAAATCAAGCTAATGATGTGAACTTTTTGTTAGATTTTTTACATTTCACTTATACTTAACAAAGATTTGATATGTAAAAATCGAATTTGGATTAGAATTTAAAGCAATATTTTTCGAATATAATTTCATAGAAATAAAAGCTACTCTCTTTAACTTACTGTGCTAAAAGTTTGATTTTTTTTAACCTTGATTTATATATATTTCCGTATAGAAATTGCACTTGTTTTTCAAATGGTATTTGTTGAGTTGTACAGTTTGTTTTGTTTTTTTCATCTGGATTTTACTGCTACTCTGAGGCAGAACTATAAATATGTATATATATACAATATTTATTTATATATGTATCAAGAATACAATTTCTGCGACGTAAGGTTAAAATATAAACAAATGAAAACAAGATTTTAAAAAATAATAAAACCCCGTTGAAACAGTAATTTGATTTATAATCATTTATTAGTTGCAATTATATCACAGTTATATGCTTTTATTATGAAATGTTTGATAAGGTAAACATCAAAGATATTTCCAGATCAAAATTATAATTATAATTCCACTCATCTTTTTTATATTTCAAAATGAATATCATTATTGCAAGAAATTATTGTAAGTAAATTCGATAATTTATCATGCCAACTAACAATGACTAAGGTAAACCCATGCATAAACATGTGACTTTAAACAGTTTTTTAAGAGCTGGTAATTTTTCATTTTAAGAACAGTAATAGTAAAAATATCGAAGAATGTAAAGGCGTTTGTTTTGTGGTATCACAGCCACTGAAAAAAAAAAAGAAGAAGAAAGAAATAAACAAAATAAACACACTTCATGACCAAAAAGCACAATGTTTGCAAATATTTTTTTTCAGGAGAAATTAAATGTCTTATTCAAATAATCTTTCATTACTCTCGTGTAAAGGTAACTTTTCAATGAACCTGTTGACTACTTAATTCTCTCATTCCCATAGGTTTAGTATAGGAAACACCTGGTTCCAGTGGGCAATGGGTTAACTTACTGCCTTTTGAATTTGTATGTAGAAAGCACATACCATCACTAATGATAATGCTTAATTTAGATTGTATTCATAAACAAAAGAGTCGATTTACAAATCATACTACGATATGTATATTTCTTTTCATTGAGAACGGTCTTTCCCAGACATGTTCTATAAAAGAAAAGAATCCTCAAAATTGTGTAAATATCTTTGTGGAGAGAATTCCATATAGCATACACCATATAACCATTCGTTGTAATAAGGGAAATTTTATCTAATAATACCTCAGTTATATAAAGGAAAATGTTATCTAACCATTGTTGTAATATTTATACAGTTGTTATGCATTTTAACATGTCTATTGGATTGAGAGAATCGAAAAGCAACCTTCTTTTTTCATTCCTATGAAACCCTTTTTTAAAAATTAGAATAAAAACGATACTTTTGACCCCCCAAAAAACCGTTTGGGTTTCAGGATCATTGGATACTCCAAAATACTAAGTGTTTTTAACAAAAAAAATTCTTACTGTTACCAGTATAAGTTGCGAAACTGAAGGTTTACTGCAATACGGTAACAAATCTACTATAAAACTGATGTCCAAATTGGTCATTACGGTAAACATAAATTTCAAAAGACAGAATTGACTGGATCCAAGCAACTGATTGGTACAAAAATTTCGTAACGTTTCCAAACGAATAAACCAATCCTTAAAACAGACCAAGAAATATGAATTTCTGTGACAAAGCAATAAATTTGTCATTTTCATAAACAAAGGAGAAAATATATAGTATCCAAATTTCATAACAGCAAATCAAGAATTCAATAGTATCGAGCCTTCTGAAGAAATGTTCAGGGCATTCAACAATTGTGGTGTCACTAAAAGGATGTAAAAGGATTTACATTTTTTGTGACAACTTACATTTAACGATGTTTTGAGTTTTTGATAGCTTTATGAAACAAAAAAAACAAAAAAAATGGGGGGAAAATCACACAATAATATTGCAATTTTAACATCTAACAGAGAAATAAAATATTTTTTAACAAGATTGGACTGATGTTCTATGACATTTCAAGTTTTTTAATAGCATTCAGAAAAAAAAATCTTCATTATTACATTGCATTTTAAAAACACATGTTATTAATATTAATATTAAACATTTTGCTGTGATTTGTGGAGGTATGTAGAGTACATCTGTATATATAAAACGTTTTCTCTTACCAGTAGATCTTTTTTCCTAATTAATAATTTCGTTTATTAACAACAACTAAGGGCTTTTGCTGTCATTCAGAATTTACTAAATAAGGGTCTTTTTTTTAAGTCCCGAAACCATTTATAGATTTTTCCTTCAGAAATAATGACACTCCTGCCAAAAAGTACAGATTACATACATTATTGGTCAATAATTACAATACGTCAAATATTCCATGGCCTTAGCGAGGGGCCTTGCTTTGCAGGACTCGGACCGATACTTGAGTTCTCAATTTGCTCATGTATCAAAAATTCAAATTTTAAAAACTTCAATTCCGTATAAAAAGGCAAAATGGCAAGTTAACTTATTCAGAAACTTTCTCTGCTCCATCACATGTTGTGAAGGGTAAAACAGGGGAGCGTTTCAGCAAGTGTTTTGTCGGTGATTTTTACCCACAAATTTGCTCTCAGCCAATCAGATAAAATGATTTCAGTAGCTTATAACAGTTGACGGTAAAATTTACTGACAAAACACTTGATGAAACGCTCCCCAGGATTCCCCATATACGTTCAGCCTTCCCAAACCTGAAAATTTGTGGAATTCCACTCCAAATGATATTATCAAATTGAAATATACCAAGGTGTGCAAGCTTCATGATTGGGACAAGATTCTAAGAACGTATTAGAACCCCTCCTTAAACTTTTACAAAAGTAATTACTCTCTTTGATATGAGTAATCTTAATCAATTGAAATGATATCTTCTTTACCCCTCCTGGACAAAATACACAGTAATGAAAAGGGGCAAAAATAACTTTTGGCTTAATAACTTCTGATTCAGAGCTCTAAAAATATACTAGATGCATGAGTAGAAAGAGCAAAAAATTTCTGCACACACTGTGTCCATTTTTGTTGCATGATCATATTGCGTTTGTTGCCAGAAATTTTAAAAACTAGAATAAGCTTTAAAATCCTTAAATTGGCAACACATAAAAGAGGTTCAAAATCATTGTTTTTTGTTATTAATTTTTTTTCTTCAACTTTTCAACATATTTCGAACCATGTATAATGTTTTTAAAGACTTAACACCTTATTAGAACCATGTAGCACTAAAAGAAAAATAATAATGTTGCCAATCTGAAGAATAAAATGTGATTAATTTAGCCCTGAAATAATTCCTGTCCTGAAAGGGCTAAAGAAGATTATAACACTTCAAATATCCCAGAGTAGGTCTAAAAAATCCCTGAAGCCAAAAGAAAAAACAAAAGAAACCAACAGGTTGTCATTTTCGAATGATCATTACAAATACGAAACAAAAACCAAATGTTTTCAAAAGAAAGCTGTATAAAGAAAGATTTTTCTTTTTAAAGAGTGGTCCGTTCAGGGGGTGGGGGAAGGTGGACGTCTTCCTCAGGATCCGCAATAAATACACAAAAAGCCGACGAATTACCCGCGTGTGTGTGTGTGTGAGGGTGTATGTGTGTGCCTCACATCATATTCCATGCTGGAACTGCGCCATCTGCGTGAGGAAGACGAACGGATGTGGCAGGGTCCCATATTTTGCAACTATAGCCTTCCATAGAGTGATTCCTATTTTAGTTGTATAATATCTCGCCATATTTCATAGTTGTGAAGCATAGCTGGACAAAAATCTACGTCAACCGTGCAGACCGACAAACATGTTAATAAAAACTAACAATGGCTAATACTTGATCGAGGAGGTACCACGTCAAGTCATTCTCCTTACTTGTGGCTACCCTTTCTTCAAAGAAAAATAAATACGTGATTATCTGGAAATGAGGCTATCCCAGACAGACGACCTTTGGCCGTCTAATCATGAACTTCAGAGTCTCACGTATACAATGCTCATGGCATCGCCATGTACTCAATTTCACCGACGGAAACAAGTAAGGCCCGTACCTTTATGACAAGGTTTTCTTAAGAAGCCGTAATGGGCAATGGAAAACATAATAATCCTATCTGGTTTCAATTCCAGCTCATAATAACACAGAGTTTCTAATCATATTTGGATTTAGGCTGGTTTAATATCCAGTAGTTATGAGATAAGCTATAATCTGGTAATTGTTAAACACAGACACAGCTTCCAGCACCATTTGCTACGACAGCAGACTGTGGGCATCATAGGTGAAGGAGACAGATGTAGGTCCCTGATAAAACCACACATTATTTTTTCTTAAACTTGCCTAGATTCAATCATTTCAGTTAAATGAATAACGAACTATAAATATACATGAAAAGGTAAAGTGTGGAGTACAGTTTCTAATGTATGTATTTTACCACCAATTTGTATAAAGCTTTCAGCTTGAATTTTACAGATCTACAGTAATTCACTATAAAATTATCAGACCTATCTCGAAATTTCACATAATATCTAAAGTTTCGAGGTTTGGGGTTTGTTTTTTCAAAATTCATTTCATTACCAAAAAATCAATTTGGACCTAATGAACGGAAGGGCTACTTGTACAAAAAAAATAATAAAATTAAATTAAAAAAAAGAAATACCCCCTTCCCCCCTCCCCCCCCCCAAAAAAAAAACAACAACAAATCAACAACAAGTAAGATCGTATAATCAACGTAACTCCAATAAACCGTGTAAAAAAAAAAACTAAAACACAACATATATATATTATCAACATATCTTTAATAGTAGTAATGGTAGCAGCAGTAGCAGAAACAACAGTTTCGCATTAGTAAGAGCAGTAGTAGTTGTTGCAGAAGTTGCAGTAGTGGAAAACTGTTCTGTTTAGGAAAATGTTCAAGACAAGGCTAGTCTTTGAAATAATGTAATGCAAAAACGAATACTACAGCATCAGATTTCACATGACAAGATTTATGTAATAATTGGTTGGATAGTTTTAAAGGGGATTTTCCAATCTTTCGTGAAAAAGAAAAATCAATTATTTTTTATATGCCATTCCAATATGCGCTAAGAAATGTCTAACTTCCTGTGAAAGGACCCTTTCGGCTCATGCTCCCGATTAAATCCGCATGTTACGCCATTGCAGCTCAGCCTAATTGCCTCTTCAAGTGCAATGAGGTAGGTAGATTAACATTCATTTTTGCTTCCAAAAAAATAACCCACTTTCATCAGAAGCATGCTGGGCATCGCTGGGTTTACATATCTGAGTTATAAGTCAACACGTGTCGCCTGGACATATCTGGGTTGGAAGAAATGTCTCTATAAATAAAAATGTGATTTAACCCTTAATGAAAAGTTCACCGGAGTGGGTCAAAAAAAAATAGGTATATTAAGTATATAAGAAAATTATGTGATTTGGGAAATTTAAAATCACAAAAAAATGTAAGGAGTCTCCAATTGGGAGTTTGGTAAGACTATTTGACGTCATACATGGAAAACTTTTTTACTTATTTCACTCCTTTTTCGTAGTTTCATGATATAGTATACTGTTTTCCACGACTAGAAAATATATTTAATTCACTCCTTTTCCATATTTTCATGATATAGTTAACTTCTTTTCATGATTAGAAAATTTGTAATTCACTTCTTTTCCGCATTCTCATGATAAAGTATAACATTTTCCATGACTGACCTATATCTCTACATTTCCTCTATGAACAACAAATGTCTGTTCCAGCTTACAAATCAAGAACAGTTATATTTTGAGGAATGGGCACAAAACAAGTTGGAGAACCCTCCATGTATTAAGTCACATTACACACATTACACATACATTACCGCACCAAACCCACATATAAAATATCATTAGTAACATTCAAAAAAGAAATTGTAGATATTATTATTTATCAAATTTTCCCGCTTCCATTAGAGGCAAATTTACATAAAGGGCTAAATCCCCTTCAAAGGAACCTTGTGAGTTTGTGGCTCTCCAAAGGTGATTAAAAACATCATTTGCATTGATTTGGATTTGGATCAACTAAATAGGGTTCCTTAGTGTATGCTTCTCACATATCATAACAAAATTAAAACAACAACAGCAACCCACACAATTACTTGCTTTTATATAGATTTTGGTTGCTATTTGACAATCATGGAATTTACGATGACTTTTAATATTTTTTAAAAACGTTTTTTTTATATTAACAAATTTACCAATACTTGTATCCTACATTAAGTCGGAATGGCCTTGGTATTGCGTTCCTGCCTGTTTTGTGCTGTATAATATTGTAGACAAAAGTGATTGATTGCAAGTACGTTCATACATGCCATTTTAAGTTCTTCTGACAATCCTATATTGTCATGACAGTATTTGCGGATTCCTATGCAACACATGATTCAGAATGACTTCCCAACAACTTACTACGAGACATTGCAATATTCTGCATTGTTTTTTTTTTTTTTTTAATATTTGAAAAAGGTATTCACAAGGTGTTGTAAATGCGCACTGATTATGTGGAGAGATTCTGGGACGGTTACTTGATAATGATACAGCGTGTCATCTCATGATATTTTGAAGTTTAGAACAATAAACTGCCTACTGGTATCAATTTAAGATTTATAGAGCATATTTTGCATAATATTCATGTTTCAAATTCGCTTAAATACAACTAATTTGCAATAACTCCTCTAAAATAGTCAACGAAAACAGAAGTCTATAATCATATATTTTCTGCCCTTGTCATGCGTTAAATAACATTTCTCTCTGGAATACTCAATTTTTTTCATAATTTGTGATTTTAGACTTAATCCAAAATTCATGTACGCTTTAATTAATCTTTCCTATTCCAGCACATGAAGTCACAAACGACTTTCTTTCTTCTTTCTTTCTTAATTTTAGACAATGAATTAACTACGTGATAGAATCTCGGGCAGTTTTCATTTCCACAATGTAAAACTCCTTTAAGCGTCAACATCACTAGATGGATGTGAAGACGTGTCAACAAGCATGCTTCCACAAATTGTGTGTTATCTTAAAACTGAAGGAATTGCGCCACAAGTCGAGTCGTGTAAATATGATTTTTCAAGAAACTAATTTATGCATATTTAAAGATTACTGCATTTACTCGTGGAAAAAGCGTTCATCGAATTCTACAGAGACGATGGGAAAATACATTTATGCTTAAATTAACTCACAGAACTAAGTAATGATGATAGTATATTTTGTTACATACATCCATCATTAGTTCATGATTCCATACTGCTTTTAAATATTTTCTCAAAGAAGTTTACATACTCATGATTTTAAAGTACTATAGGCTTATATTTCAGGGGAAGTGTGAGCAATATTAAATTCTTAAAAGTCCATAACCAACATGTTAAATAACTAGATAAAAATAAAAAATGTATTAAATGTTACAGAGTGAATTATTCCTGAAATAATGGTAACGATGTAACTTTATATTTATTTTTTTACCCTTACAATCATGACGGGATACCAATAATGAGATATATTAAAATTGACAATCAAAACCAAAACAGCAACAAAGACAGTAATCATCATGTTTTAACAACGATCAATTATTAAGACCGTACATATATATATATATATCCATGTAAACTTCAAAAGTTCTGAGATGGAGATTGAAAATATCCATGTATAATATATACATCTATTCCAAGAAAAGTCGTGAATTAGAAAATAAATGGAATATTGAAGGCGAAGGAGGTAGGCCATCTCCTACAATGTCTTGATTGAATCCATTCTATCTATGGATAATTCAGCTAATAATAATGATGTAAATAAATAATTATAATATATTGAGAATACACTTTGTTACATTGCACTTAGAATAATTTGATGAAAAGCCTCCCACTGATTTAGTTGACTGTTCAGAGAAATTTGAATACAAAATATGAATACAGAAGCGACAACAACACTTCTCTTTCAACGTCTTAAGTTGTTATGTATAAATCTTAAATATTAAGTTTTGAATATGAAATTTTTAAAAGTGTAATGCTTTTCAGTTATCTGATAACCAGCTTATTAAATATAAACATCAAATTTAAGTTACGAAAGTTTAATGTGTGTATGCGGCTTCAGTACACTCGGACAGACGGGCCGGGTGCAGTCGGGTCGAATCATGTTCACCGTTCGGGTGAACTTATATGAGGCACTTCCTCGTGGAAGTCTTCCCCCAAGCTATGAGCGGGCTATTAGAGGTACTCTTCCCCCAGAACCATGGGTAAGTCGCTGGTTTGCGTCTCCTACAGGCTCAGAGCACGACTCTCCCTATTGAGCTAAAATACGATAATACATAATAATTCTGTTGACCATTTTCGTTTTAATGTACACAAACTATGACATATACCTTACTTTGACTTTACAAGTCATAATGTAAATACTGAATTAAATATATTGTTTGAAAATATCGTGTTTTCCTTTCCAGGTTAGCATTCAAATCTTGCAAGCTTAATGAGAAAGCATCGACATATACAATAGTCCATACGCTGAAACTTTTTTAATCCTTAAGAAATTCACATGTCGAGTTTATCTTTACTTTGGCGCGGAAATACTCTTCGTTAATCAAAAAGAAATTGAATAAATGGCAGTCTGATACACTCAGGATTGTACCATTGTTCTACACACGGTCGAAGTTTAATGTAAGGAGTAACTATTCATCAAGGTCTCAACAAACCAATGTGAATTTTCTTTTCTTTTCTAATAATCCTATATGAAACCTTATGTCAGGAAGGAAATATGTATGTAGGTAAAAATCAATTACATAAATATTTTTTACGTGTTTAATTTACTTCCAAGAAATAAAAAAACCTATGAATGCCAGTAGAATATAATATTTTGCTTTAAAATATATTTGTCATTCTTGATAAATTCGCAGAAAGTTTGCAGAAAGTTTACTTTAATTTCAATATATTAATAAAATGTTTTATCTTTCGAAAACTTGTCATTATATTTATAAGTTATTACAATCTACAACAGTCTATCACAAAAATTTTATTTCTTTCTTATTGTCCTTGGAAAAATGAAAACGCTACATTTTATTATTTTTTTTTTATTTTTTTTTTTTATAGAAAACTCGTATTTTAAAGAAATCTGTTGACCTGTATTCGTATCTCCTTCTATTTGTTTCTCTGTAGTTTACTTAGTATTTTTCCTTTTTGTCATTTTCTTTCAGTTCTTATTTCCTTCTTTGAAACTATTCATATCGGACTACCGTATTTACATGCTGGTGATCATGGTGATAATATATCTAGAATGAAAAAAAATATATTGAAATATTTTAGACATTTCATAATCTTGGTCATGTAGGATGTCTTGTTCTGTAGGCTAAGTATTTTAGTCATCTTTAAGGCAGCGAATATGGGTTTCATATATATGATATATTGCCTATCAAGCCTTGAGCCACGAGCAAAGAAAAACGACATCTTAAATCCGACTTTTCCATTTGAGTTTGTTTTAAATGTTTCAGTCTGTTGTGATTTTTTTTTTCAGTTTTAATTCCAAATGCTACTAAGTAGTCATATAAGTCTCATTTACTATCAATTAGTAGTTCTTATTATTTCTTGCCTCATTCCATCACTTTCTTAGGATAACCAAAGGAAAAGGGAATGAATAAATCATAATAAATATATAAAAAAGAATCTTTGAATCATTAAAAAAAAAAAATCATCACTGGTTTAAAAGTAAGTTTGGGGAAATGATCAAATGAAAATACATGTACGTTTTAGCCCGTTTTAGTTGATAAATTTCTTGCTGTTAAACATCTTTCTAAATTCCCTTCTTGCAAGTATTTGCCTTAATATCATTTAATCTTTCACATTTGATATAAATAAGACGTCATGTGTTCGAAAATCTTGGTAAGTCGAGCATTTTTTATCCCCAATCGACGCTAAGCCCTGCAGTACCCGGTTCGTTCCCGCGCGAACAATAGGCGTGGAACCCCCCATTCGTAGTACAAAGTACGACGCAAAGCGTGCACTTTCCTCACGAGTACACACGAAACAAGACGAAATCGTCCAGCGAAGCATGGTGTCGAGTGCAGCCGAATGTTTCGCGGTAACGCTCGCCTGCTGCTCCGGTGAAATTTGTTCTTTAGTCATTACCGTCCCATATATATTATGCACGTGCCTTCCCGAACGGGAATTTGAAGTGAAAGGTCGCCGGACCTCTGGCTGAGCTTCATGCCGTACTCCGCTCATAAAGTTACCCACTTCCATACATATGAATATGCTCCTTGCAGCTATGAAAAGTATTATAAATTGTATTTTCCTGTCTTATACTTTTTTAAAAAGAAACAAAGCCTAGTATCCTCTATGTACGTGAATGTTTTAATTCACCATGTGCTACAACCTTCAGTATTAATTTGGTAGGCCTACTAAATAAAGTATACGGAATTTTTCTTCATGCGCTTTTAACAAACTGTCCTTAAATAAGCACTTCTGTTCGTATTGTCTCATTCGTCTGCTAAATGGCATGCACAATTCGAGACGTGTCTGTAAACGTAGAATTCGCAGCATGTGAAACTAAGTCACTGAGACATTTCACCAGCAAGCTGAAAAATTCGGCAAGAATTTTGGAAATATGCTTTGTATATATAGTTCTGCTTATTTGATTTAAGTCTCGCATATCTAATCTCTCAAAAATATATATTTCTATGTCTGATAAAAAGAATGTACGGATAAACTACTAGTTGTATTTTATTCGTGTTAAATCGTACAGGATCTTTAATAATTAGTCAATTATTGCATTGGTCATTTAAGGTGAATCTTTACAGTCCTATTGGATGAACAAGGTAATATCAATATAGAAATCGTGGATATACCTGATATGATACGCTTGTTATTTTTTATTCAAGCCATTTGGAGCTTAATTCCTCTCTTCTGCAATATTCAGTCAAAAATTGAGAGAGAAATATAGAAAAAATATATGTACCCCTCAAAATTAAAGTAATTTCAATGTTAAATATGTATCTGAAGAACAAATCCCGAAGCGATTTCGTCAATCCACGGCATTGCCTTTTATCTGGAATCGTCTCAACTTCTTCCCTCCGTTTCATGTGCAGTCCATATGTTACTCACATGTGATTGAATAATAACGAGAAACATCTTTAAGAAAGTCGAATTTCGAAAGGCTTTGGATGCTTTCCCCCGCAGTATTCTCGTCTCTCACATTTAACTTTTGTATTATATTATTCAATTATCATCATCATTCATGAATACACCGATGTCAATGGTGTTTTTAACTTTCCAACATGCAGATAAGTATAAGTATGGAAATATGAGAATGTTGAAATGCTTCAGAAAAAGGTCGTAAAGGATCTAACATGTATTACTTTCCGTGTAATTACCATTATTACTTGAATATTCAAATATGAAAGTGGAGTATTATTCATAAGGTGTACGACATTACTGTTATTGTGCTAAATTGCTCTAAGAATATAAACATAGAGTTATCAAAGCCTATGAATACGAAGAAAGAAATCATTAAAATGAATATATAGAAAACTGGTCTTCCTTTAATATTAGGACACAAATTACAAAATAAATTCAAGAAAAAGATCAAATAATTTTCAGATAGCCGAATGTACGGATGAAAGAACAAATCAAAAATTGAATATATAGAAGATTAAAGAAATTATATGCTTTCATCTAACTTTCAAAGATATTACAAAGTAAACTGATGAAACATTTTTATTTCATTCTCATTTTATCGTAAGAATAACGTCCAAGTATTATCTTCCTATTAACGTATCGTTTTGCCTATTTCTGTGAACTCCTTTCCTCTAAGAGAGGATTAGGAATGAAATACTATACTGCTATTACCAAAGTGGAAATATTTAGGTGCATCTTTACCTTAATATATTTTCTTAATTCACGGATTACTTTTTGAATTAATTCAATTGTTAACCTATGTAAGTACTATGTCTGTCAAATGCACAGATGTTGCATTATTACTCACATGCTCATTTATTATATCGAAGATACACATTACCAAATTGATCACTGAGATAATAACTATAATATAGTTTTTCCAAACAAAAGCAAGAATAGCAACATCAAAGCAAGAATAGCAACATCAAAGAAATGAAGGATAACATGTTTAGTCATTATCAAACAAGCAAATTTAGAAGATGTAAATTATTTTTCAGAGGAGAAAACTTGATGTTTTAACTGTTTAATGATAAACACTGGGTAAGACCCTTATTCATTCACTAAGAAAAAAATATGTGTATACATCTGTACATTTCCGTTACAAATGTATATCTTCAGAATAGTTCAGTACCTGTATCTAGCCGTGAGCATGATGAGTAAGAAAAGGCAAATTGTATTAAACCTTTATCAAACAAGCAATTTGGGAAATATTAATGATGTTTTAAAAAGAGAGAAATATGGAATTAAACCGGATTCCATTAAGAAGGAAATATATACCAATGTTTAATTTGTCTAAAATTTTCTTTATGTATATCTTGCAAGTTGGTCAACACTAGCGAAATTTTCCTTCAGTGTCTGCCTGCCTGTATTACAAGTTCAAGTAGCTACCATGCTTTGTATGTTGCATGCTCGCACGCGTTATGCGGTCAGACGAATAAATACATTATCTCAATGTTCCCGTCTGTCTCGGTTTAAAGGCCTCAGGATCAAAACCTTATAATCAAAATGTGGGTGTTTTTTAAGGAATGACCTATTTTTCCGACCGCCATGACTTGCCATTTTTAGGTTTATTGGATCTTATTTTGGTGCTTTTTACTAGTGACTGATCGAATCAATTATTATACCATATTTCTCTCCGGCAATGTCTTAAAAAAGCAGTTGCATGTGCAAAGGATTGTGAGTGCAATTGACGGTTTTTTTAAAATTTAGTTAAATATGCAAGGTCTGATGATCACATATCATTTATTGTAAATATCTCTGGCGATTAGTTTGCTTGAATTCGATTTAATTTAATTCATCTTATTCCTCGTAGTAAATTTTCTTCTTTAACAGTTAATACGAATAATTTAATAAACAAACAATTACTTAATTTATACATGATATAAGAAGGATAATGTGGCTAGATATATTTCCCTATGACGAAAACTTTTCAATTTTATCTCGCAGGAAGGTGACAGAATTAGTTTGATGGCTTTAATTTTTGCGAATATCCACTTCTAAAAAATATATAAAAACATAATTATCAATTATGAGAAAAATATTCTGAAAAAGAAAATACGAGAAAATTACAGATAAACGCTATCGAGGCGACACACTTCCCTTCCCTCTCCCCTTCCCGTACCGTAAATTTATTTTTTTAAAGATATATTATGAGATACATGATAATGATAATAATAATAATAATAATAATAATAATAATAATAATAATAATAATAATAATAACATAAAATGCATTTCTTGCATGGTGCATATCAAATATTTATCAATGTTTGATTGCTTGCCATATTCCATCATAAAAACCAAGTGAAATCGCTGAAATGTATTAGAATGATATGACAGTTGATAATATCTTCTTTAATTTGATAGTCTGCTCACTAAAATGCAATCATTGATAATTGAGCACTGGCCATTTCATGAAGCATGTCAACATCGTCTTTGCTCAGGTTTTGGCTGAATGATATTCAGGAGATACTTTCATTATGTCATTTATGTGTGAGTGCATTCAACTGGAATGGAGACCATTCAACTCACCTTGGGTTGACCATTGATTTCACTCAAAACTTGGGCAGTGGAAAATTTGACATGAATCAGGGAAAATGTTACTGTTTATTTATCCATTGTCGGATTGTATTGATCAAGGTGTCAAATTAAAGACAACATGATAGGCTACAATTTGAGTATATTTGATGAACCCTATGTGCACTGATGGTTACGATATTTAGGGTTGAATCTGGGTTTCCTTTTTATTGACTCACACTGTGTATATATATATATATATATATATATACATATTCGATATACATATTCGATATACATATTCGATATAAATATTCGATATACAATCCACGTGTTGGCATATTATGAAGAAACAAAAATGAAACAAAAGTAAACGCAACAAGGATAAAATTTTTGTCATTATCACTTGATGAAGGTGCTAGGAAGCACCGAAAATTCGTGACAGGTCCTATTTTTGTGCGCTATATAGCATAGAACTATTTTTTACCCTAAAGCTAGGAAACGAATAGAAAAGATCTCCTAATTAACAACTACATTTTCTTTATTATGAAATATAAAGGATATACGCATCTGTTTTAACTGCATCCCTTCTGTACTTCAATTATTTAAGTAAATTCTAAATCGATTTATTTTTTGAAATGTTGTTTCCTTTAAGATTTAAAGTTTATGTTGAATTAAATGATTTAATGAACTTAACCAATTACACTCAAAGTGGAAAAGTATCTCAGGATTGTATTAGAGGCTGACCTTTCCTCTAGACTAACACTGGTCTTCTCTAGCTTAAGGAAAATGTCATGCCCCTTGCGCAAATGCAACAACAGATTTCAGTTGTACCCATTTTTAATTTTTTTATTTTTTTTTTCCTTTTCAGGAATCAGGTTAATCCCATTAAAATTAATAAAGGCATGGGAATTCCGCGCCCACCTTTAACACCGAGACGGAGAAGACAAGTCAGACCATGTGACATGTTACTTATGATGGATTGCCCAGTCAAATCTCTCACAATGGGACGGTTTTTGCGGGTGACAGGATATTATATATTTGTTTTCCATGCTTTGGCGGACCCATAATGACATGATAGTCCTTGCATATGGTGCGGTCAGGAGTGGATGGAAAACAGTTGATTGGTTAAGACGTTCGAATAAAATACACTGCGATCGATCATACAAGCAGGGGTTAGCATTCCTTCATTGTGGTCACGTGGTATAACCTCATAAACTATCATAGCGCATGCGCAACATATATTCATGGCTGGCATAATTTATTAACTCAGATATCCGGTATTGCAGGGCACTCATTTCAAATAAAAACTTTGATGACTTCAAAACATTTACTGTTACATTAGTGAACCCCCCCCCCCCCCCTCGCAAAAAAAACAAACAAACAAAAACAAAAACAAAAACAAAAACAAACAAACAAAAAACACGCCTTTAAAAAAAATCTATTTCTGTTATTTTGTTTATTTTCTCTTTTTTTTACAATTACAGTTCTTACAAATAATTATACAGCATTATAAACAAAATAACACGAAATGAGTCCATAGCGTACTTGGTAACAAAAAAAAAAAAAAAAAAAAAACAAAAGAAAAGAAAAAGGAAAAGATACATAATAGCAACAATGATAATTTTTTGGAATTATTGTAATAAATATTTTTTGCATGAGGAGACATAACGGCAGGTAAGAAAAAATAAGACTTATTAAATATAAATTATTTTAAGAGAAAGAAAGTTGGTATTTTAAGAGACGGTACAGGTCTTAACTGTGTGGTCAACATTTTTGGGAAGTGCCAAAAATATCTTTTGCAATAAAAAGATTTCACGATAATCAGAATTAGTGAGACTGATCGCATAATAAGTCCTTTCACTGTTCAAACATCCACATATATCGACTTTCACTAATGTTTCTCATGAATTTTGCCGTCTGAGGGAGGGGAGTGGATTAATTTCTCTATATCTAGCTAACCCTTTCAAGACCACTGACCACATTTTGTGGTTTGGCCCTATAACTTTTGATTCAGAGGTCTAAAAATATACCAGATGCATGAGTAGAAAGAGCAAAAATTTCTGCACTCACTGTATCCATTTTTGTTTCATGACCATATTGGTTTTGATGCCAGGAATTTTAAAAAGGAGAATAAGCTTTGAAATTCTTACATTGGCAACACTGAAAGGTTCAAAATCGTTGTTTTTTATCTAAATTGACAATTTTTTCAACTTTTCGACAAAGTTGCTAGCCATGTATATCGTTTTCGAAGACATTGCATCTTATAAGAAACATGTAGCACTAAAAGAAAAACATCACGGTTGCCAATTTGAAGAACAAAATGTGATGAATTTAACCCTTAAATATTTTTTTTATCACGAAAGGGTTAAACTGTTGTTTCCTGTTGATTTAAAAAACTTCACGGCACTCACGTATTTCCCAAACGGAAATATGTAACATAATATCTTTTATTCCCTCTATTCTGTAGGCTCATTCTGCGATCTGTTTTTCTTCCTGCCCAGATACAATATATATATATATATATATATATATATATATATATATATATACATACATATATATCTTGAGAATTTATTTGTTTTTTCAAGAATACGTTTGAGAAATTTGTTTTAGAAATGAATAAGATATATTTTTTAATTGATCGTGTCGAAATTCCCTTCGGTGAAGTTCATAGAAAAAAAAACCCGCTGAAAGTGAAATAGAACTGGAATAGGTTTGTTTACAACACTTTATGATGACTTTCTCAAGATGGCGCTCTGCAATCTCACCGTTGGTAGACGGAGACAGGTGGGGGGGGGGGGGGGGTGGGCGTAGTGATTTCATCATGCTGGTCATGTTATGGGGTTGAAATCGTGCGTAAATCGTGCATGTTGTATGCTTATTAACCTCAGTGTTTATTCAATTCATTATATTGGGATTCCTTTATCTTTTATCTGAGAAAAGGCATTAAAAATTAGTCATATATTTTTCCTCAAACTAGCCTACTTCATGCAACTGCAGCTCTTGCATGAAATTTTCTTTTAAATTCTTAGCTACACTTCACTGCGATGTTTTCTTATCATAAAAAAACGTATCAGCTCAAACGAAACTTGAAGTATAACGATCATGGTAATTTTGAGGCCATTTTGAGGCATATATCTCTCCGTTTATTGGGCCTACTATATTTTAAAATCTGTTCTTTTGAAGCATATTAAGCCTCTATACATTACTTATTCCATTCAATATCCATAACCAATTTTCCCCTGTCATTTTAAGGGTAAATGTGTCATGATTTCAATATGAATATTTAAGTTATCTTATGAAAAGAGAAGAATTTACATTTGCAGATGAATGAGTAAATTGACGGAATGAGATAGGCTTTGCTTTATTCATATTTATGAAAACACGATAATTTTCTTTATTTAAAACCAATTGTATTTGTTATTTTTGGATACAGGATTATGAAACTATAGAGCTTCATAGTAAGGACAGATAAGATTGCTTCAATGGAAGTGTTTGTCAATCGGTTTTAATATGTAACTAGTAAGAGAGGCATTTAAGTGTCCTGAATAAATCTGCATATTTTCTGTTCCTCCGTGATACGATTTCATGGGAAGAATATAAATGCCACAATATTTGGGTTTTTTTCTTCAAACACCTTCTTCTATCATGAGCCACTCCACCTCCTCAAACGCTAAGAGCTATCAAACTGTGGTCTATTTTTTCGCATTGAAAATGTTTTCTGTTTCGCTTGCAAGTGGTGAGTACATATTCTGAATTGATTCTGAAAGAATATCTGTGATTGAAAAAATTAGAACATTTACCTTTCGACTATTTTCATAGGCATTTTCATGAAGGGCAATAACTAGATAACTCTAAATGATAGTTCAGTTGATATCATAGTGTGTTCCTTTTAAAAGAAAATGCTATCTAATTTTAAAGAATATTTCATTATCAAATCAAGGAGTTAGGTTTTAACAGACAATTGGTATCTGCTGGCTCCAATTCTCTTTTTTAACCACTTTAAGCCATGCACGTAGATACTTTAGAGGTGCTTTGGTCCAGTGGAATGGTCCATGGACTGTGAACCACAAGGTACAGTGCTCGAATCCCTGCCCTTTGGCAAGACATTAATCTACACTTGCCACACTCGACCCAGGTAAAGTAAATGGGTACCTGGAAGCATTATTCCTTGAAATGCACTGTGCGCTGGTGGTTGCCGGAGCTTACGCCGTGGAAATAATCATCCAAAGCTATTTTAGGAGCGTAAAGGGACGTTATATCACACTGCGATATGCACCAAACAACTGCGTTTATCATTTGTATAGGTATACATATTTGATAATGTTACTTCTTCTTAGGAGTGCAGTAAGTTGACCTAACCTTGACCTGAACTGGATTCGTGTTAACGAAAGGGTTCATGGATCCTCTGAGTTGATTCTGGATTGTTTCGAAACCTATACATGATCCATTTTAGGGGCCTGTTTAATGGTGGCTCATACCGTATTGTAAGATCAAGTGGTTCGCATACTATTTACTTTTCAGGTATTCATAAAGCTCCGTTCTATGCACATGTATTTTTGTGCGTGTGTGCTAGACGTAATTGTAGCTTGCGTTTATATTTGCAGTCGAATGACTTGCAGTGTTCCCGTGTACGTACAAGGAGAAAGAGTGCGAAATTGGAAACACCTATGCATGTTACCAGTAGAGAAATGATTACTCACCAATATGCGTATTCCGAATACAACCCAAAGGCACGATACTTCCTCAATCATAAATTAATACAACTTTGGTAAAGGCCCAAACACATCATCTCATCCGAACATGCCATGAATGAACACTATGTAGTCCCATATATCCATTTCCAATGATATATGTACATCCAAGTATATTGCGTAATCACTATCAGTAATCTATAGGGCAGTAAAAAGTTTATATCTACAAGGTATAACTCTGTATGTTTCTAAGCCTCGCCGAAGTGCACGAATGTAAACATTACGCATGCACCAGACTCACGGTGTAATGTTATGATTGGAACGACTCGACAAAATATTAAAAGGCCCTGAATGTTCGCTCTCGAGAATGACATGCTGTGGGAATAGTCTCCGACTTCAAGACCACTTGTAAGTTATTCGACATATAAACAATGTTTGGCGTGTGTAGAGTGACGATACAATTTTCCACTTGTCTCACTTAAATGCTAACATTATCGGGACACCGCGGTGCAGTGGTTTACTCACTTGACCTTCAGTCAGAAGGTTTCGGGATCGAATCCTAGCCCGTTGTCCTCGGATGATATCGGAGTGATTCTCGTGAGCTGTGTTAGGGCCTTCATCTTGAGGAAGCCTCAACAAAGCCATTCATTCATTCGATTTTCACAGTGAAGTGATTGAGAATTCGAATTCAGGCATATGTTACTTATAGCCTATCCACAGTTTTCCTTCAGTTGTCTTTCTCCACCCAGGTGTAGAAATTAGGTACCTGATTTTTCAAAATGGTATTCCTTTGATACAAAATTCCCTGAAAATGGCTGCCAGAGCTAGTCCAAGGTAAATGCGTACAGAGACAGCAGAACATTTGCGTATGCTAAGTGTGCTGGACATGTTGAAACATGTTTCAGATAGTTCGTTTTGATCACGAAATAGACAGAATACTAAATTTGCATAAGGTCTTCATCTGGTTTGAAATATTATCCCAAATGGCAAAAAAATAAACTCTTTTCTTGAGTTTTGATAAAATCTTAATTTGAAAAAAAAAAACGCTCCCATACATTTAGACACATTTAAGACTATTTGTTTGGGGTGTTTAAAAACGATAGGTATATTATAGGAGAAATGCACCTAGTATTTAGTTGATTTAAAAAAAAAGAATAAATGAGAGAAATAGATTAGTGAAAGTTTGAGCAAAATCCGATTAGAAATAAGAAGTTATGAATTTTTGAGGTTGTAATCAATCAAACACAAAGTGGCAACTCCGTATAACGTATCTTGCGAGGTCCTGTCCCATTTGCTCTGTATAGAAAATTTCATAAATTTTCATTTTCTTATTTTTCGATTTGTTTCCCACTTGTTTAGTGTAAAAACAGTTGTGCAATCATTAAATCTAGGGTGCATGAATGATTTATTATTTTCTTTAGAGAAAATGAAAATTTATGATTTCTTTACTGGTCAAATTTGAGAGGACATCGCAAGATGCGTCATGGAGTTAACAATTTGTGTTTGATTGATTACAACTTCAAAAATTAATAATTTTTTTTCTTTTCGGATTTTTATTGATCTGTTTCTTTGATTTTCTGCTTCTTTTAAAACCAACTTGATGTCTGGGTGGACTTCACCCTTAAAGGATAATTAAGTGATACTCTTTCTTGAAAGGCTTGTGTTTCTAGAAATAAAATGTCTTTAATATTTCTAACACGAACAGCTGTTGAAAACTGTTATGATTGAAATTCAAATGAAGTTTTAAGTACTCACAGAGACTATTTGACATGATTCAGAAATAGATTTTTCTCGGCTTGTGATTCTCAAGGACGTGATATTCATATTTCTGAGGTTCCACATCCGGATACTCGGTTTCGATCTGTGATTCCCTTACAACTCAAGACAATGCTACCACATTTAAGTCTTCAAAAGGAAGTCACAGTTTATTGAACACCATTAAGTAATAATTCGCAGCACCATTATGATTTTGCAATCAAGGTTTCAGGTGAAAAAGATTTGAAGTCATTAAAAAACAAAATAAAAAAACAGAGGGTTTTGTGGTAGCTCTCTTCAGGCGTTTCAGATTTCTTTTTCTTATATCAGTGGGAAAATTAAATGAATGTAAAAAAGATAATTTGTTGTCCTTGATTAACTTTTCGGAAGAGATATATCCTTTATCATTCTAACCTAAATGGGTCCCCCGTATCTCTCTTTCTCTTTTTATATATTTATGTCACACGAATTCAATAATGCCCAAATAGACGACTGCCATAACCAGAAATACTTATTTATGATTTGAGTCTGTTAAATAATAATAAATTTCAAGGATATTATTTTAATTAATCAAATATATCATTATGAAGATTGATTTCTCCTTTCGAATCTTTAAAAGGGCAGTTATCTTTTTAATTATAATAGATAATAAGCTGATAAATCGAACGACTTGATAATTGACAGTGGAAATAACTGAAGATACTATGCGCATATTTACTTTAGTCTTCCTAATCTTTTCTTTATGATAATTCCGTAGTGTTTTCTCACGTACTCAAGATTCTAATGAAGACATCAGCAAATAGAGCATTGGACTATTGATTCTGGATCTTATATTCATGCCAAACAGGATGTCAAAGTAAGTTACGTTAGAACTCAGACAGAGCCAGTTTATTGTTTCTTAGTAGCCTGGGAAAAGAAGACGAAAAACCAAACATAGTATTTGCTAATGCCACTCTAAATGTTTTTAATGCAATACAATCCCCATCATCTTCCGCATATAATCAACTTCTAGAAGTTGTTTATTTGGAATACCCTGGGTAAAGATTTTGAATGAGAATTTGATAGATAGATAAGTCAAGAGGTATAAAAGCAAACAATTCATCTTAACCGTGTCTTTCTCTTTCTCCCTCTCTCTTTCTCTCTCTGTTATATACTAATTCAGTGACTTCCTTAAGAAGCGTAACATTATGTATAAATCCCTACTAAGACATTGTTTTGAAAAATTACAGGAATGAGCAAAAATGTGCTCTTCATTTTAGAGCTCCCAGTGAAAGTGAGAATCCCTTCATATGTTATACTGACAAAGAGCATGTCATTCATTTCTAACTGTAAGTATGGTTTATATCATTGTAAAGATTATTGTTTGAATCTAATTTTATGCAAGTTTCACTCACCTCTGGTAATTAGAAAGATTACAATACTGAGTAAAGGATAAATAAGTTATGCAGTGTATGCTATAACAAAATGCAATACACATGTAAGTACAAAAGTAAGGGCATTTTATATGTATATACATATATATATATATATATATATATATATATATATATATATATATATTTATTTATATCAATTGAACTGACCACTATCTGATGATCATCTGCAATTTCTAATAAATATACATATAAGTGTGTATGTGTGAGATTATGATAAAGTGAACAATTATTATATTATTATTATTATTATTATTATTATTATTATTATTATTATTATTACTATTATTCTTATTATATATACATATACACACACACAGTGACAGAGATAGGTCCAATGTATACACTATCATACACAACAGTCCTACATAGGGGTCTATGACAGTACGTGGAGAGAGACTAATGGCTAATGGGGGTCTTCGTGGCGTAACTATGGGTACATTATTTGACCTAGAATCCCGGGGTACGCTTGAACTTGAGATTTTGTATTGTCTGGATCGTCTAGCGAGGGCAGACAATGCTGCGCTGGCCTGGAAGAAGACTCAAAGACACAAAAGCGGTGCAGGGGAAACCTTGAGGAATAACGTCGGATAATGCTTTGGCTGGGTTCTCACGTCGTATTTCCTGCTCACGATCCTGATTAGCATGACTATAATCTTTAGTTCCGGTAGCGAAAATGATTTGAGAATGAAAATTGTGAACGCATTGTTCCACTTTCATCAAAATATACAAGGGGGCGGATAATTTGATGTTCGATCCATGACTGATGGGGGAGCCCTGTGGACTATTGGTGAATGCTCTTGACATCCAGAGGAGAGGTCTCGGGATCAATCCTAGCTCATGCGTGCGTGCTTGGACAAGGTGTTTTATTATAATTTTTCCTCTCGACCCAGGTTTATTAAATGGGTACCTAGCAATGCTGGGGTATAACAGTAATTGCAGGGCGCTCCGGAAGAGCAGTGTAAATGCTGATGAGTCTACTCTGGATGGATGAGACCATTATCATCAGTGTTATTATTAGTTGTAGTATTGTTGACGTTGTTATTATCTTTATCATTATTATTATTATTATTATTGTTATTATTATTATTATTATTATTATTATTACAATATCATTATTATTATTATTATTATTATTATAATATTAATAATAATTATATTATTTTTATATAATTGCTATTATTAATATTATTATTTTTATTATTATCGGTATTGTTGTTCTTAATATTCATTATGATTTATTATCATCTTTATCATCATTATCATGGAATTTCAATGTAAATTTCTTAAAGAAAACTCAAATAGAGGCTATTGGTCATCTATCACTGCACAAACAGAAATGACTAATAGCCTCGATTGCAATTTAAGGCAATGGAACATATGACCAAGGGTTAACAGAATCAGTGAGAGGTACTGGCATAAAGGGAAAACTGCTGTAAATATATCTGGTTGAAGACATTCAGTCAAATCAAGATTATTCAGGAAAGAAAATGCATTTCCATCGTGAAAACACAGCCTCTAGAAATCGAGGGACCGTCATCCCGACAACTCGCCAAATTTTGAATACAATAGGCATGTTTTAGCATGTATAATAAAACATAAGGTCAGGGGCCCTTTTGAGACACAAATTTCTTAAAAGTCACAATCCAAAATCACAGACTATGAGTTTTGTTAACTGCATTTGTTGTTCCAAAGATTTTTTCCATAGGTCATAGTGAGTTATTTTCTCTTTTACCGCAACTGCAGACGAGTACCATGTTATTGTTGTTAGTTTATATTAGTTTAGAAGAAATAGTAGTAGATGAATGTACTCTTTAGTAATTCAAACCGTTCAGTGGAAAGCCTGCACAGGAAAATAATGAACGTAATGAAACCATGCTACATATAATATGTTAGTGACCTAGCATATATGATGTTTTATGAATATGAATAAAGGTGATGTTTAAAAAAAAAAAAAAAAAAGGCCATTATTGGATCATTGATATATTTTTTAAAAAATTTCTTCTTCTTCTTTTAATCAATTATCTGTATCTGCTTTCGTATTTATATTTGTAATATGCATGTAAAAAAAAAAAATATCCATGCAAGATTTATGGACAATAAATATCGAATTGAATAGAAAAAAATATTGGATGTTAAAATCATTCCCCTGGTAATGTTTCCTCATTGCCTTAAATGACTGGATCCTACTTACTTGACCGAATTACTTACCCAACATTGCCCAAAATACACCAAACAGGAACCTTGAGTCTTCTCAGAAGTCTGTTGTTTATAGTTGTTGTTGTTTGTTTGTTGTTGTTTTTTGAAAATGTCAAGATGTATATCAAATGGCTATTATACATTAAAAGTGGAATGGAAGTTTTTGGTAAAAATAATAAATAAAGACAAAATTAATAAAACATTGAAAGCTTAAGAAAATCGGATAAAGAATAAGGAAATGACGAATTACTGTGAGTCAACTTCCCTAATGATATGAGGAATCTCATAATGGCAATATGGCCATGTAACTTATTAGGCCTTAAGTAAACTTTCATGATGGAAAACCCCCTTTTCGCGAAAAGACATCAAAGATAGATTATCCATGATGTAACATGAAGAAAAAATTGTTGTATGATTTATTTGAATGGACAAAAAGACATTTTTAGAGGGAAAATGGTTAAAAGCTAAGTTCTCCAGGTATGAAATTACTCGTCATGAGCGAATTGCCAGTGGAAGTTTTCTCATAGTTTCAGTGATATCAAAACTTGGATAAAAAGTCATAACTTTCTTATTCCTTGTCCGATAATATCAAAACTTTTGCAAACTCGTAATGCATCTTCGGCAACTTGAAACGTTAATTTTCCTACCACTCTTGATTTTTTTTTCACATATGCTTCCATATATTCCCCATCACCCCCAAAAGACGCAGAAACAGCTTTTCATATACATGTACATGTACATGTCTAAATTTAAATGATTAAACAATTATTCGTCAGTATCATGAACCTTGGAGTCAGGGATGCTTGGGGTGCTGTCAGCAGCTTTGGGAACGAAAAGGCAAACAAAAAAATCTGATGACCTTATTTATTTGTTTATTTATGTATGTATTTATTTATTCATTCAGTTATTTAGCTATCTATTGATCTATTTATATATTTTTTTCTCGTCAAAGAATTTTGGACTAAAAAGTATGACCATTTTCTTCTATATATCTATCTATTTATCTATCTATCTATCTGTTGATCTATTCATATATATATTTTTGGTCAAAGAATTTTGTAATGAAAAGTATGACCATTTTCTTCTATCTATCTATCTATTTATCTATCTATCTATCTATCTATCTATTGATCTATTTATATATATTTTTTGGTCAAAGAATTCTGGAATAAAAAGTATGACCATTTTCTTCTATCTATCTATCTATCGATCTATTTATATATTTTATCTTGTCAAAGAATCTTGGACTGAAAAGTATGACCATTTTCTTTTTTGAACTTGTGGCATAAATGTCTCCTTTTAGCACCCACAGTGAGAAAATCAGGATCTTGGTCAATGTCCTCTCTATCCAAAAGTGGGTAATGTATATGAAGGAGAAAACAAAAGTTTGTAAAAGCTACAACATATAAAACTTTAACTCACTATAGAGCAACCTATTTTATTTTGCTGAAGCTCAATCAAGAAACAAGTTAGCTTTAAACATACATGTACAAGCCAGGCTTAATTTTCAAAGAGTAATTAGACAGACAAGAAGAAAAGCTGACCAGGTTATTCTTCTATTTCCTCCTCCTGCTCCTCTTCTTCTTCCTCACATCATCTTTTCATAAAGCAGGCCCCTATGTCCATGTAGGGATGTTCTAAAATGCGATCCTTTTTTCCTGAAGATTGAGATGACTGTAAGAAATGAAATTGAGATTTCCCCCCCTTCTTTTACCTTATTGCCATGTGTCGGTTCTAACGATCGATGTGCACATCTTAGCCTACACACTACTTTCTCTTTCTCTCTCTCTCTCTCTTTCTCTCTCGCTCTCTATCTCTCTCTTACACACACACACCCACACACCCACACACACCACCCGTCTGGCTTTTCACCTGAGCGGATCAAACATTACCCGGCTGAATCACAGGTACACATCGGCATCGTGCAAAGGTGTTTCGCTAAGGCGACACCACACCACATTCACACAATTATACACACTCTCGCCAACCCCCACATAAATACGCCATCCACTCCGCTTACTTAAATCAAAGTGAACATAACGCGTTGCTTCATAAATGCAGTCTAGCAAATTGGTCTTTGCACCTCAAACCAGCCCATCGTTGCAGCCTATATACAGTCGAAGGACTTGCGCTAGCAGCCCAAGTCCCACCCAATGGTTCTAGTGATGTTTTAAAGAATGTTCCAACCCATGTCTGCCTCGTGCTTGTGCGACTAACTAAAAATAAAGGCGACCGTCTGGGTATGCTGCTATTGACATAATTTGTCTAGTGACCCCCTCACCCCCTGTCTGCCTTTTAAAGTCCATGTTGTTCAGATCTACAATGTCATGGAGCGCACTTGGTCAGACTAATGTTACTCTAGTCTGACTGCAAGCAAGCAAGAGCTGATTCAAATTTGTCAACAGATGTTACGCCACCTACAAAACACTGTTCTGGGTACGAAAACACATTTATTATCACAAGTGGTGCACCATCATAATATTATAGAATGAAGCTATAACAAGACGCATTATGGATGAAAAAAACTTGAAAAATATTCAATGACACATATCCGGGAGGTTTTCATGCGAGGCTACCGCATCTAAGCAATTCGCTTAATCAGGAGTCTAGCGGTAACGTTTTCGGTCAGCTCTCATTATTCGCTTATACGAAGTGACTTGATCGGACCCAGGTTCGAATCTCAGTCACGTATTTCGGATGGTGACTTTTAAAGTCCTTCTCAGACGTAAATAATCATATTTGACTGATAAACTCTGTAAAGAAAAAACAACAATTAACAACACAGTTACCCGTAGCAAACCTTACTTTCTAATAGAACAATGTTCGTAAAGATACTGAAGCTGAACTGAATTTCAATCGCACTTGTGGTATTTCACCAAGATTTAAATCGTCAGAAAGGTAATGGTAGCTTAATGTGAGACTAAGTTCAGATTAACAAAATACTTTGGAAATAAAGAAGACTTATACAATGCCCCCTATTTGTATGAAATAATATATGCATAATAATATACCTCTAATATACCCCATTTGGTTGTATTATATTAACAATCCTTTGAAGGGGAAATGGCATCTACATAATACCTTAGTCCATGGGGGGGGGGGGGGGGACAATAGAGAAAGAGCATTTAACCTTTGTCAAAAATAATAATAATAATAAATATTTTATCAGTTATAACCGGAGGAGACTCCCGAGGATCAAAATTATTCAGTTCGCTTTTTCCCCTCAAAGGCCCAGGTGACGCCAAATACTAATACTACTAATAATAATGATTATAATGATAATAGTAATATTAATACTCTAAAACTATTTTGCAAAGTTCTTGTGTGAGGCATTTCAATAATATTTTTCATATATAGCGAGAGAAGTGTGGATGTGTGTACCGTTCGCTTGAACCATGTTAAATAGAAATATGTGAACAGATATGATGGAACGGAATGAAGGAGGTCACTCGGTGTATTAACAAGCTTTCGACTACTGGCCTTCTTCAAGTTTCTTTGCTAAATCAAACAGACTGAAACAAATAATAATAATAAGCAACCTAACAAAACTAAAGACAATAGAACAGAGTTATCATAAAGCTGGCAACATTAATCAACAGGAATAAGTAAAATTGAAAAGATGTTGATCGGCAGGAATAAGTGAAATAACGAAATTGGTTGAGTTATAATAAACTAGTTATTAGGAATATTCATGTAATTGTTGGTTTTGTTTTGTTTTGTTTTCAAATATTACTGTCATCTCGTGCCTCCAGATTCTATTCAACTTCCCAAGCGACAATATGTTAACACTAAAAATGCAACCAGACCAAAGAGGGCGCGTTTCTCACTGGATCAGGATTGGGCGACTCCCTGTCGTTATCAGCAGGCCCACACATAAATACCGCAGAAAAGAGAAAAGCTTGACATGAAATGCTGTTAGTATATTATTTCGTATTGATTTATTGATATTTTTTACTTAGTTAATCTTGGTTTTTTTTAAAGTATTTTTCCCTCCACAGGGATTTTATTGATTTTCAGTCGCAACAAATTAACAAACATATTCAAGGTAAATCACATTTATAATGTAAATACATAATACAATAATAACTCAAAATAATTCAGAATACAAATGTTTCTTGAACTGTCAGGTTCACATGAATTCCATGAATACTCCATTTTCAATAGAGCATTCATGGAATCCAGGGGGGGGGGGACCCACGAAACAATACAAACACATACATGTATCATCATTTGAATATTGGGGTATACAATTACTTATTTCTGACCACTATTAGTTATTTTGAAAATACAGCGCCAGTCGGCACCTCCGATCACCCGTTCGCACTATTCAGCTTAGAACAACAATAAAATGGTCCACCAACCACATTGTTCCGGCCGAACAACGCGAACATGCCCACAAAGAAAGCCAACTGGCACTGTATATATGAGATATTCGACACCTTAAAGATGTATCGTCATGTAAACAAATTTCTGAATTGAAACCATTTTCTTGCAAATTTATCATTTCTACAATTCGAATCTGCTATGTACTTTTCATTTTTGAAATAATTTATAAGCGAAACTTTAATATTATTAAAATCGAGCAGTTGTTTCTTTATTTTGCAAGTATATACCATCTGTCTCACCACTATAAGTATACAATTCAATGCAGAATTATTTGAACCTCTTAAACCAAACAATTTATCTTGTAGTGAGAATATCATTCTATTTCCGGTTCCAGTGTATATCCAGTGTTCCAACCTATCCCAAATATGTTTAACATGTGTACATTCACATAGCAGATGGATAACTGTTTCACTCTGTTCATTACAAAATGTACATTCTTTTCTTGGGACTAAATTCATTTTAAACAGTAAATCATTCGTATATAATATACGTTGCAATATCTTAAACTGGAACCATCGTAATCCCACATCCATCGTACAATTAAATGCGATAGAACAATATGTTTCCCAGTTGTTGTCATTCAAATCAAAGATACATTTCCATTTAAGAAAGCTTAGTTAATCTTGATATAATCATTATTTTTTTTAATCATTTGATGTATTATTTCAACTGTGAATGTTAATGTTATAAAACTATTCATATACATATATATGTTTATTTTTTATTTTTTTAAAGCCTTGGTTTCTTAAATATGAAAGCGTTGTAGGAAAAATATAGATGAAATTTGCAGTTTTTAAGCATATAGTATTTCCTTTTGTAATATAAAAAGTTTGAAATTACATCATAGTTGCTCTCTTTAGCATTATAAAAAGTAATGATGTAAAGTTCTATTGGAATAGAAATAAATTTATCTGATCAGTACCACATTTAAATAAAATATATAGACTTAAAGACATATTATGGTATCAAACACACACACACGCACGCACTCGGACACACATAGAAATCGATAACATTATAAAGTTATATATTATTGAGACATTGATTACATAATTTTTGTCTTTGGCAAAGTAATGCCGTTTTCAAAAAGTTTAAATTATAACTTTATACAATATTATGGGTTTGCTTCCAAACTTTAGGTTATTCAAATATTCGCGTTTACTTCGTTTATATTGCCAGTACACATTTGAATTGAATTTCATGAGAGGAAATAACCCGTACAGAATCACATTTTTCCAACTAATCTTTACAAAACCCTTCAGGTCCCCCTTCTTTAAAGGTCAAATAACAATGAATGGAGTGTGTACTAATAGTACACAAAATAATTGAAGCACATACAGGTATACAATGATATAACATTGAAGAAAATGCATAATTTTATTATATTTTATATGGATGTATGGAGGAATCCGTTTTTAAACCCCATCCCCAAAGTTTGTTACAATAGAACTTCATGACCATTTTAGGAGAGAAAATAAAAGATGTGATGTCAATCATTCTAAATTTGGAGTGTTTAATGGTGTTGAGTGTAGGTAGACATTTTCCTTTATTGATTCCAGGCGGAACACAGCAAGTATAGAATACTATAAAACAAAAACAACAACAACAAACAAACAAATCAACCTCAAAATAAGCTATGTTAAAAAGTCAGCAAACACGAGGTAGTTCCAATATGTTACTGATTACATTTTTAGCAACATTTGAGTATATCTCATGATACAATTATGTTTGATATCCTTACTATAGTTTGAATGATACAAGATATGATGGGAAATCATGCCTTCAGTGTTCATCATTCATGATACTTTGTTACATAGCGGACACTAAATCCCCAAATATCTGGGATCTGTCCATTTGCAAAATAAACTCTTTACAATCAGAGCCTAACTAAGTAAATATTATATTCTTTATTTCATTCTAATGAATGAAAGCAGGGATGGGGGGAAATGACTTTACTTTTAAGAATTCTGATATAATTTTGTTTATGAAATTTTTAAATTAGTGCAAGATGTAATACTAGAAATATCTTTTAGCCGACAATTCTATCAAAAACAGAGAGGAATATTATTTTCAACGTTCTGAAATGATCCTCTAGGGTCATCAAAAGTAGAATGACAACGGTACACATTTTTTAAAAGTGGAGAAAAAATCGGGAGCCTTTTCTATGTGATTACAACTTCTCTTTCCTCTGCAGCTAAGCTGCGTTTCTATTGTCTCCCTTCAATCTCCTAGAGAGACTATTTTCCAGTCCT
The DNA here is from genome assembly GCA_025618425.1 of Heliocidaris tuberculata. Taxonomy (NCBI): domain Eukaryota; kingdom Metazoa; phylum Echinodermata; class Echinoidea; order Camarodonta; family Echinometridae; genus Heliocidaris; species Heliocidaris tuberculata. The sequence continues at coordinate 21,602,651 of CM046833.1, forward strand.
TATCCTATATCATTTATCTCAATGCCCCCCCCCCCCCCCACAAAAGAAGTCAAAATAATTCAGCTTGGTCTAAGTATAAATTCAAGCTCTTGAATTTATTAAATTTGTTTAAAAACATTTTTCCTCACACACGAAAAAAGAAGAAAGAACTGAAGGGTACCCTGAAATATATACAACCAATGGAATATGAAAAGGCACGGAAAACATTGGAAAACTCTTGTATTTCGTCTGGAGACAACTCTATCCGGGGCAAGACATGAAAATACGAAGCCGGTTGCACGCCTGGGGTTACTTGTGTCATGGCCGCCGATTATGTCGAATCTTATTAAATGTTGGTGACATTTTCCGGCGCTTACTTCTTGCAAAGTTCAACTTTCATCCGTATCTCTAAGAACCTTCCGCATACATCGATGCTGTGGAGTTTTTGTTTTTGTTTTTTTTCAAGTCAGACAGCTTTTTAACCCCTTAGCTGCTTCATGATATAAGACTATCTTTGGATATATTTCTCTTACCTGCGAAATGACAGGTATCGTGAAACACAGTCAGTTTATTGGCACTTGTACGCAATTCAACATTTTCTCGTTGATTCATTAAAAACATGACGGAGGTATGGATACGTCTCCCCTTTCTTTTATGTTTTATGCAATTGTTTTGAAATCTTCGAAACGGTAAGTTACTGAGAGTTTACCAAGAGTGTCGTGCATTAGAAACGTCTATTTTTATTTCTCATAAAATTATAAAATGCATTTAAAGGGTGACCTTTTCTTCTTTGCTGTATGTATATGCCACTGTCTGATGTAGTAAGTGATGGACTTAAAATCTTTTTCTCATCAAATATAATAAAAATTATATCAAAGTATAATGACAGATATCGGAAGCATTATTTGTCAAATACGTTCATTTTATAGTGTAACCCGTGAAGTAATGGATGATGTTTTCAGGGTTTGTTCGCTGATTTGTTAAAGTCAATTCGTAAAATCACTGTAAATTGCATACGTTATTTTTCATACCTTAAAAAAGACAGAAAACATCATTTTTTGGTAGCATAATTAATGTATTTTAAGAATTAGATATTTACCAAAAAAATATTAAAGTGGTTATTAATAAAATCCAACATTAGTTGGTGAATTTCCATGAAATTTGTTAAATAATAGTAAGCTTCAGAAAGGTCTACATAAGACCAACTGTTCAGTATTTTGGGAGAATTAGAATTAAATGTATCGGCAGTTGGTTTGCCGTTGATTGTCTTCTTTTCACATTTTCATATTGTAATCATGATTAGTTTACAGTATGTTACAGTAATGTCGAATTAAATACACGGTACTCTACCACATATTGTACCAAAATATTGCAAATATTCCCTGGTAACCAAGCTGTCCGCAATTTGCTGTGAATTTTTATCCATTTATTTTTTTAACAGCTTTCAAATTTTATAAACTGTGCAAAGATATTTCACCAGACGTTTCAAATTCGAAAGGATCTTTAAAAAAATATATACCAAGCTTACAAATTACGCTCTCTGAAGTTACGTGTTCATAACTTTTTATCTAGAAAAAGAGCATGATTGTAATTACTACTTAAATGCACTGAATAATCTTGACTTTGTGTTTGCTGCAATTGCATTTTTTTTCAAATACGAAAATAAGCTCTAAATCATGTAAATAAGCATGAAACAAATGTCTGGCGACCTTCCTTATGACTTAGTGTCCTAAACTGCTGTTTTTGTTAGTGCCGCAGAACAACCAAAAATCACACTAATTAGGAACGAATGCTAATTTCGCCATAATATTCCACACACATAGATGTCTATATAATTATAGTAATTATATTTCATGCATTTACAGTTTTTAAAAAATGACAAAATGGGAAACCTTTTATAATGTGTTGATAGCCGCCTTATTCTTTTTCCCCTTTGAATATCATGGCCCAATAATCAATAAGGAATGCTCAGTAAATGACGAAATATATAAAAATGAACAGATATTACTAGCCCCAATATTTCCATGATTTATCTTGTAAAAGTAGCAAAATCCTAAATATGAGAAACCATTTATACATATGTTTATACCCTCCTAATTCTTTTCACTATTTATCATAATGACATAAGAATCAGTCATCTTGGGTATGCTTAGTAAATTATAAAATATATTAAATCAATTGAATATTACTAGTACGAGAGTCCTATGACATGATTTTCTTTTTCTCTTAAAACTAGCCAATTTTTGGCAGAGGTTGGCGTTCTCTTGCACCGGATTATTCCTTACGCACCTAGAAATACTGGATAAACCATGGGTAAATAAATGCATCTATTGTTCGGTTCACTATTGGTTACAGAGGAAATGGTAATTGAGCGAAAAATTACTCGGTAGGGCATGGAATTGCTCAAAGCTGGTGGGATATTCAAGTGCCCCCATAATCTGCATTTAGCTTTTATTTATCACAGTGTATTCAGGTCATGCGTTAATATCTTACAATAAATTACAGCTATTTTTTTTTTTCAGAATAGAACATGTTCATATGCATACTATTATATCTTTAAAAGCCTTCACTAGAAAATTTCCCATTCATCAAATCATGGCCATATAACATTTCATACAATAACAAAGACAACGATGACGATTTCCATGGCAACTGCCCCTATCCGATATGTCTTATATCGAACTAAACAATCGATGCTTATGATTGTGATTAAACACTGACTACTATTTATTTTACAATGATGATGATAATGATGTACGTTCTTTAGTTCTATCCCGTATCGATTATTAGTAACAGGCTGCTTTCTACTATTCCCTCGAGTTAATTAACTCGTGTGCAACGACTACAAAATTGGGGTCTCGATTGGTGCTTCTGGTTTCTAGGGACCACCCATCTCAGCCACTCTTGAACTCATTGCATTGGCTTCCTTTGAAACAACGGATAAATTTTAAGTTACTCTTGTTTGTATAAAAAAATCCTTAATAATCAAGCTCCAAAATATTTGGATACCTGTTTATTTAAATACATCTACCAGGCGACTGAGGTCATCCAGTGATCCGCTCCGTCTCACATATTCAGTTAATCGCACCTTGGCCGGTGATAGGACATTTACCGTATCTGCTTCAAAATACTGGAATGATTTACCACTTACAATTAGACAGTCTTCATCAGTCATTGCCTTCAGAAAGGCCTTGAAAATCCATCTCTTTAGCAGTTTGTAGTTGTAACGTTGTTTTTCTTACTACAAGTATTTGTAATTGTTTGAAGTTATAGTGTAAGCGCTTTGTGCCTTATGGGAAAGGCGCGGTATAAGTGATGATGATGATGATGATGATGATAATAATAATAATAATAATAATAATAATAATAATAATAATAAGTCTTATTCCAGCTTTAGGGGAATCCTTTTATCTCAGCTTATTGTTATTATTCGCCTTATTGCACGGTCGCTTTCTCCGTAACGTCGAATTTTTATTGTGACGGAATAAAACACATTGATAGGATTCCCCCTAACGTAGAAAATAATGTTGTAATAATAGTAGTAGTAGTAGTAGTAGTAGTAGTAGTAGTAGTAGTAATAATAATAATATTAATAATAATAATAATAATAATAACAATAATAATAATAATAATAATAATAATAATAATTATAATAATAATAATAACAACAATAATAATAACAATAAGAATAATAATAATTATTATCACCATACTAATAATAAGGATTATCATAATGATGATAACTGATGATGGTTTTAAAGATGGGTTTATAGATCATTCATCTTATATAGGAGACTAGACATCTGTTTTTTCGCACAGGTTTCCAAAGTGTTTGATACCCTCAAGGACTGGGAAGGGAAAATCCCTTTTCAACCCTAATAGCTATATACGGCCCCTAGTTTTTACAGAGCTTTTTCTCTTAAACTATTTTAACATAGTGATTGTTTTATCAGGCCCAGTGAATACACTTTTTAAAAAACATGATAGAATACCGTGAGATTCTTGCATTGTTAAAGAGGGAACAAATATATGGTATGTATTTTCATAATAGAAATCATAACTATATAAGTAGAAACTTCTAATCTCTTTTTAGAATTTTACAAAATATTATGAACAAAACACTTTCATGCCATATTCACCAATTAATTACTGAGATTTAAACTCTGATCTGTTTCCTTCTAAATCTAAAGTACGGTATATGATATTGAATGCAGAAATAAGCAAAATAAAAGATGGATGATAGTAATCAAATTTTTGTATGTCTCTACTCGCTTCTAAATTGCTTTAGGAATTATTAATTTGATTAGGAGAGGAAAAACCCCAAAGCCGAGCATTTTAGGCAAGGCCCGGAAACGCCTTACAACTAAATATACTGGGAAGGTTCAATTTTACGCCGAAATTACATTTAATGATATTGCTTTCCAAAGATTCCTGATTATTATAATACAATTTGTATTTACAAAATGTAAGTTTTATTGACAAAAAAGTTTTTTATTAGAGTTTTTCAGATACATAGCTTCTCATCTTGTAAAATGCTTTTTCTGCAACCTCCAATGTAAAAATAGGATGCAATATCATCATCAACTTTAGAATACATCTAGCGTAGGCATTTTACATAAAAAATCATAATGTCTAGTATACACATTTTACATAGAAACCATAATGTCTACTGCAGACATTTTACATTGGAAAAGTAATGTCGAGTGTAGACATTTCACATATGAAACATAATGTCTAGTGTAGACATTTTACATAGAGAGCGTAATGTCTTGTGTAGACATTTTTAGATAGAAATCATTATGTCTAGTGTACAGTTTTAGATAAAATCATAATGTCTAGTGTACACATTTTACATGGAAAGCATAATGTCTACTGCAGACATTTTACATTGGAAAAGTAATGTCTAGTGTAGACATTTGGCACAGAAAGCGTAATGTCTAGTGTAGACATTTTATATGTGAAGCATAATGTCTAGAGTAGACATTTTACATAGAAAGCGTAATGTCTAGTGTACACATTTTTAGATAAAAATCATAATGTCTAGTGTACGCTTTTTACATTGAAATCATAATGTCTACTGCAGACATTTAGCATAGAAAGCACAATCTCTAGTTTACAACTCTTACGTAGAAAGCATAATGTCCAGTGTAGATATTTTACATAGAAGTCATAATGTCTAGGGTTTACATTTTTACATATAGAGCATAATGTTTTAAATTTAAATCATAATGTCTACTGTACACATTTTACATAGAAAGCAGAATGTCTACTGCAAACATTTTGCATTAGAAAAATAATGTCTAGTGTAGACATTTTACACAGAAAGCATAATGCCTAGTGCATAAATTTTTGCATAGAAATCACAATGTCTAGTGAACACATTTTACATTGAAAGCATAATGTCTAGTATATACATTTTACATTTAAATCATGTCTAGTGTACACATTTTACATAGAAAGCATAATGTCTAGTGTATAGATTTTTATATAGAAATCATAATGTCAAGTATAGACATTTGACATAGAAAGCATAATCTCTAGTGTACATTTTTTACGTAGAAGGCAGAATATCTAGTGTAGACATTTTACATTTAAATCATGTCTAGTGTACATATTTTGCATAGAAAGCATAATATCTAGTGTAGACATTTTACGTAGAAAGCATAATGTCTAGTGTAGACATTTTACACAGAAAGCATAATGCCTAGTGCATAAATTTTTGCATAGAAATCACAATGTCTAGTGAACACATTTTACATTGAAAGCATAATGTCTAGTATATACATTTTACATTTAAATCATGTCTAGTGTACACATTTTACATAGAAAGCATAATATATAGTGTACACATTTTCCATAGAAAGCATAATGTCTAGTGTATAGATTTTTATATAGAAATCATAATGTCAAGTATAGACATTTGACATAGAAAGCATAATCTCTAGTGTACATTTTTTATGTAGAAGGCAGAATATCTAGTGTAGACATTTTACATTTAAATCATGTCTAGTGTACATATTTTGCATAGAAAGCATAATATCTAGTGTAGACATTTTACGTAGAAAGCATAATGTCTAGTGTAGACATTTTACGTAGAAAGCATAATGTCTAGTGTATACATTTTTTTACAAAGAAAGCATGGTATCGTGGTATTCAGTAATTTAACGGTATACCATGTAAATAATAATAATGATAATAGTAATAATAATAATAATAATAATAATAATAATAATAATAATAATACAATATATTTATTAGGCGCTTAATACGGATGTTTCTAAGGGCACGGTTTACCGGAAAATTAAGATTAAATCCAAAATAATACAAAAATACAAAAATTATTAGAAACCTTATGTAATTCAAACAATAGATACAGTGTATAAATACGGTAAATTAATATTGAAAATCAAAGTCGGTGTGCACCTCCATCGACCGACACACAACTGGGCCATTCCAGAGGACTATCTACTAAAAAGGTAAGTTTTCAGCAGGGACTTAAACTCATTTGGCTTCCCATACATCACCGTATATCTTTTAAAGTTCTTCTGCTTACGTACAAAATTCTGAATGGGCAAGCCCCCAAGTATCTCATAGATCCCATTTCTTTACTTTCTATACTTCCTCAAGATCCCTCCGTTCATCCTCTACAATGCAGTTAACTCCTGGACCTCGCACTTCCACAAAATATGGTGATCGTGCTTTTTCTACAATTGCCCCTTCTCTCTGGTATTCTCTACCTGCCTATATACATCTAGCCACTTCTACGATCACCATATTTTGTGGAAGTGCGAGGTCCAGGAGTTAACTGCATTGTAGAGGATGAACGGAGGGATCTTGAGGAAGTATAGAAAGTAAAGAAATGGGATCTATGAGATACTTGGGGGCTTGCCCATTCAGAATTTTGTACGTAAGCAGAAGAACTTTAAAAGATATACGGTGATGTATGGGAAGCCAAAGGAAAGAACGGAGGATTGGGATTATGGGCTCGGATTTCCTGGAGATGGAGACAAGTCTTGCGGCAGAATTTTGTACCCGTTGAAGTGGAAATACAATAATCTAGGTGACAGGAAACAAATGCATGAGTTAATTTGGCAGTTGTGGGTCGGTCAAGTAGTTTCCTTATCATCCCAATTTTGAACAATCCAAAAGAACTGACTTACAAATGTGCTTAATGTGGTGTTGTAGGGTAAGATTTTTGTCAGTGATCAAACCAAGATCACGTACCCATTCACTACTCTTAATAGAAACATTATCAGTAACTAAATCCGGAAATGAAGTGGTGTTTCTATGTTTGGAATATATATGGATCAACTCTGATTTTCGTTCATTGAGGCAAAGCTTGTTGTTTGAGGACCAGATTTTAATGTCCTCAAGACAGTTGTGAAGTTTTTGAGCTTCTTCAGCCTTTTCATTTGGTTTTAGTGTAACATAAATCTGTGTGTCGTCAGCATACACGAAATGCTGAACGCCTTGGTGGGATTCAATGACTTTGGACAATGGACTGGTATAAAGAAGAAAAAGGAACGGCCCGACCACGGAACCTTGCGGAACCCCGCAGGTCAGCGTGAATGGTGAAGAGAGCGTGTCATTGATGATGACTCGTTGAGTAAGGCTGTGGAGATATGAACGGATCCATTCGAGAACAGTTCCGGATATCAAGAAATCTTTTTCGAGGCGGCGAAGTAACACACTGTGGTCGATAGTGTCAAAAGCAGCTGTGTAGTCCAGGAGGACTAACACTGCTTCATTCCCCTTGTCTACGGCCAGTAGAAGATCATTGAAAAGTTTAACCAAGGCAGTTTCTGTTGAATGATGATTTCGATATGAAGATTGAAAAACAGGAAACATGCCGGATATTTCAAGGTAATGTTTGATTTGTGATGACACAATCCTCTCCAGGACCTTACCCCAAAAGGGAAGATTAGCAATGGGTCTGTAATTATTGAGTCCATTTGGGTCAAGTGAAGACTTCTTGAGGAGAGGGAGAAGTAGAGATGTCTTGAATGGTTCTGGGACGAGACCAGAGGACAAAGAGAGATTGAACAACTTGGTAATGACAGGGAGAATATGCACATGCATAGAAATTAAACCCATGCAGGAGTGGTGCACAAAAAGCGTGGGGATACATCAATTACGACATATCCCTTTAGAGAGCTTGTATCTACCAAAGTAAATCTTACTTCATAAGACAATTCGTTAATGCTTACTTACATAAGGATGTTGAACCAATCAATGATATCCTCGCATCATTTTGTTTGTATTGTTCACAACCAATTATCGAAGCAATAGGAGGATCATGTAAGTACACCAAAATAACATTTCTTAATGCTGAAGCATTCCTTGAAGAATCAATATAAACAAAGTTTTCTTGAAATGTATCCCCGACCGTCTTCTGTCGAATGCTATACTCACCTAATTTCACCAACTCCTTCTTGCAGGATTTCGGTCGGATTCTCTTTCATTGATTATGATATTTTGTTTTGAACTTTCACACGCAATCAGCTATTTCAGTAATCATGATATAAAAACACATTAAACCAAAATTAATGAAATAATTATATATATATATATATATATATATATAATGTGAGAAATCAATTGAATTGAATGAGAGAAATAATTTGCGTAGCTAAATTCATTGTTCCTCCTTACTGACTTCCTTTTTGTGGAAATAACTGCAGGGTTTGCAAAAACTGTCTCCGCCGGGAGTCGAACCCGGGTCTTTGGCACTGTACGCCAAACGCCTTAACCACTAGACCACGGAGGCGGGTTGAGTGGTATTCGGCTACACCAGGTACAAACACCGACAGGCAGCCCTTGCAACCCTTCGCAGTTAATTTATTCCTTTTCTTTGAGGGACAGGGGAGACAGTTTTTGCAAACCCTGCAGTTATTTCCACAAAAAGGAAGTCAGTAAGGAGGAACAATGAATTTAGCTACGCAAATTATTTCTCTCATTCAATTCAATTGATTTCTCACATTATGTAAATTTACCCACGAGAGTTGCCGATGCTATAGTATTAGAACAAATTTCTCACACATTGTAAATAATTAATTAATTCTAATACATGAATCCGCCATGGATCTAGCTAGGCATGCGGCTTTTCATTGTTCAGTACTCCCCTGTCCCTCAAAGAAAAGGAATAAATTAACTGCGAAGGGTTGCAAGGGCTGCCTGTCGGTGTTTGTACCTGGTGTAGCCGAATACCACTCAACCCGCCTCCGTGGTCTAGTGGTTAAGGCGTTTGGCGTACAGTGCCAAAGACCCGGGTTCGACTCCCAGCGGAGACAGTTTTTGCAAACCCTGCAGTTATTTCCACAAAAAGGAAGTCAGTAAGGAGGAACAATGAATTTAGCTACGCAAATTATTTCTCTCATTCAATTCAATTGATTTCTCACATTATGTAAATTTACCCACGAGAGTTGCCGATGCTATAGTATTAGAACAAATTTCTCACACATTATATATATATATATATATATATATATATATATATATATATGAAGGATGACTCGAATGCATTGAATGCCAATTCCAAGTATTTTTATTCTCCAAATTTTCGGGGGTCCTCCCCCTTCGTCAGGGAAAACGTAAAGTGATTTCGACTGAAAACAAACAATAATAAAATCAAACAATAATAAAATCAATGCATTCGAGTCATCCTTTATTATTTCTCATCATATGCCAATACGTGGAACATCATGAATTTATATATATATATATATATATATATATATATATATATACAGTGCTGTTCAAGTTTCGGTACACCCTGGATTTTGTGACGAGTTTTTATTTTCTATGTAATGACCTTCTCTAGGCTCTCAAAAGCATTTTTACAGGTTTCGATACTATATAAATGTAATCAATGTTTTGATACTTACATGTGTATTTTTCTTTCTCCGTTTTGACTTAAATAATTCAACTGGCAAAAAGCAGCCTAATGATACAACACACTTTTTAGTACAAAATTGATAGAAAACTGACTTATACATTAGATATCCCCCAAATTTATTTATTTTGGTTACAGCCTTGTAAATGAAATGCATTTACAATGTCCACGTGATTAATTTCATTAGAAATTAACTCTAATTATCCATCCAGTATTTTTGCAGCAACAGTCCAAAATGTCTCTTTGCCAGTTCTTTTCAACTCGTCCCACCTCTGCCAATAAGAGAAATTAAGCTCACTTCCATGTTGTATCTTATTATTTTGTCATTCACTGATTCTGCATGGTATGTGGCTTGAATAAACCTTTGTTTTCGGGGTTGTTACTGTGATGGTGTGTGAAATGTTCACTGATTAAAGACAGACTGTGTCGCATTGCCTGTTATTATGTTGTGGCATTCATCGTGGTCAGGAATATCATCAATTTTGTATGAAACACCAACTTAATCATCATGAAAACAGCTCTAGACTATCTAATCTCCACATTACCCCCCCCCCCCCTCATCCATGCTTGACAGTGGGGACAATAGAGGCATGGGACACTCGTTCGCAGTCGTTATGGTCACTACACACATGTGAGTTGAAACGAAACTTAAAAACTGGTTTTACTCAGTGATAGATACCAGCGTCCTTTTTCTTTGTGAAATCCATAAATTGGATTGTTTTGTTTTTTCATCTTAACCGGAAAATGGGGGAAAATGAACCCAAGATACATGTAAACCACGTTATATTGAAAGAAATATAAGAAGAAGGTTAAATAATTGAAACTGTATGGTGTGTTCTGTCTCGGGACCCTAACTCCCAACAGGTTTTGTAGTTGACGAGTTGAATAGGAAGGTTTAAGTAACATCCCAGAACATTTGTACTAGAATACCGAATGGACATTTCAAGTAATAATTGTTCTGAAATTTATTAATGGAATATATTTATTACATTTGAAGTCAATAACCAAACGTATGGCTACTTTGGAAATTCAATGAATACTTTGTTTTTCTTTCAGTTTTGAAGAGAAAAGTACTATAAAATTGCATATATTATTTTATTTTTTTGTTTTTTGTTTGTTTGTTTGTTGTTGTTTTTTGTTTCTTTTTTTTTTGTATTTTGTTTGTTTGTTTGTTGTTGCTGTTGTTGTTGTTTGTTTGTTGTTGTTGTTGTTGTTGTTTTTTTTTTTGTTGTTTTTTTTTTTTTTTGGGGGGGGGGGTGTCAGTTGTGGGGATCCAACCAAGCACCGTTAAAGTAAATTACACATGAATGTATGAGAACATATTATATCATAATAAACATGAAATGTATAATAAAACCTTTAGGACATTTGTCAGGCCCAGACAAGCTAATTATGTGAGGAATAGACATTGAAGTATAAACTCATCTCAAGTTCAGGGTGAACTGAAACTTTTGACCAGCACTTTATGTATATATATATATATATATATATGTGTGTGTGTGTGTGTGTGTAAGATATTTGACAGTACCTGCTAATACCTCTAAACGATGTTTCCTTTATCCTTATCTTTTATAGACTTATCAAAGCAATTCTAACGTAAGTTAAAATGGATTCAAAGCAATAAAAAGTAAAGTTCAATTCAATTCAATCTATTTTCCACAAATGCCAAACATAATTGTACATACATATAAAGAAAATACTTACAACAAACTTACAATGAAAAGAAAATGGGTCTATAAAACTGGACCATATGAAACAATTTATGTTTTAAAAGGAAAACAGCAAATGGACAAGGGGTAATCAAACATCAAAGATGATTTGTCGAGGACTTCCCGCACTAACAAACAAAATTATACTTTTTAGAAATAAACATGAGGTCAAATGATTAGGTGGTATCAATAATAAGAAAGAAGGGGGAGCAAAAATAACAAATACATTTACCTATGTATAAATGATGGATTATTTATCAGGAATAATCTTAATTGAGCCTTAATTGGATACAATGAAGAACATTTTTTTTTAATCTGGTGGGAGATGACTCCATAATATGGGCCCACTAAAGGGTATTGTTTTTGTAAGAAAGAAGTGTTAGCAAAGGCTGTATGAAAATCGCCTGCATTTCTTGTAGCATACGAATGAACAGAAGAGTTCGGTACAAAAGGGTCATCAAAGACAGGTGGCAAGTTCCCATTCTCATTTTAAATCTCTATTCAGTTGCTGAACATATTTACCAGACAAAAAGCATATTTGTGTCATCAGCAAATAAAATAAATGTCAGTTTACAAGAAACATAATGAAGATCATTGATGAATAATTTAAAAAATATATTTTAAAAATGGAGGGCCCAGGATACTCCCTTGAGGAATTCTTGTCGTAATATTGCCTAAATGAGAAGATCGTTGATCAATAGAAACAAATTGTTTACGATTATTTAGATCATTTTCAAACCAATTCAGAGGAATGATTCTAATACTGTAAAATGAGAGTTTTGTAACAAAAATGAATGATTCACACTATCAACATGATCAAAGGCGTTTGAAAGATCAAGGAATATCCCAGTTGAAACCAGTTTGTTTTCTATTGCATGGGATAAATAATTCATAACTTCAATTAGAGCCATGGAGGTTGAGTATTTCTGCCTGAATCCAAATTGTTTAGAGTATAAAATATTGTTTTTATCAATGTAATCAATGAGTCGTCTGTAAACAAATTTCTCTAAAATTTTGGAAAATACTGGCAAGATAGATATTGGTCGATAGTTATCTAAACACTCTTTACCCTTGCAAGCTTTTCATTGATCCGGTATTCGTCCAGAGATAAAGGATTTATTGAAAAGACAACACAGCTGCTTTGCATACAAAATATGGTCTTTTTAAAGATTCATCATATCCTGCACTTTTACCCACTTTCAATTCTTTAGCATGGTTAATAATTTATATTCAGTAACAGGTTAAAAAAAAAAGAGAATTAATATAATTGCCTGTCAGATATTGTTTAAAATCTTTTCTCAATGAATGTGTTGAGTGATTTACAAGAGAACTTCCAATTGTACTGAAATTTTAATTTAATGCCTTTGACATTTAGGTCATCCTTAATCACATATTCAGGTTTATTGTTTGGCGTTTTTCCTTTATGATTTCATTCAAGTATTTTCAAGTATTTTGGCTATCATTTTTTTTACAGAATGAAATTTTTACAACGACCGACCATGCCTGATGTCATTATTCAGTAAATTTCTGAAGTGTTTATAATGGTTTCAGAATGAATTTTTTATACAGCTTCTTTTTCTATTTACATCTTTTCCTAAGATCATTAGTTAACCGAGGCCTAATGCAAGTAATTTTTTTTTTCATACGAACTTTCTTCAAAAGAAGGCATTCATCATACAGTTTCATAAAGGCTTATATCATATTTTACGTTTATATTAGGTTCATTATAAAAGTTATTAAAATCTATTGCGTGAGAAATTTTACTGAATATTTATATACCAGGTTCAAATATCTGGCTTCGATAAAAAAAGTTCTTATTGAAAAATAAATTGCAATAATAATTTTGATTATATTTTTTCAAAATTCCAATATGAAATTTCATGGTACAATTGTCATATAAACGACCGTTCTTTATCACAAAAATGTCTAATGCTTGATCTCTTTCTTTCTTTTTTTTTTTTTTTTTTTTTTGTCGATGCTATTGTCCTTCCATTGCCTTTCCTCACAATGTATTCAGTTCTTCAAGATCTGGGCCCTGTTTCATAAAACTTGTTCACAATAACAACTGCCTCATTTCTATGACAAATTCGCTCTCAGCCGACAAGATTCAAGGATTTCAGTAGCTTATAACAATTATTGTACCATGTTGTTGAAAACAAGTTTTATGAAACAGGGCCCTGTTAACGCCGTTTTGTAGACATAATTCATGCATACCCAGTAATGACATATAAGTTTTATTCAAAAGTTATGTGTGCGTGTAGTTTTTCACATTTGTGTGGGTGTGGGCATACGCGTCTTACTACTCTTTTTGAAAGAGGGGAAAGGGGTAAGTTTGCCCCCTGACAAATTTCCAACCAAGAAAAAAAAGAAGACTTTTAAGGTATTAAAGAGACAACAATTTTGCAAGGCAAATAATCATCGAATTGTTAAACTGTTAAAAACCTCATAAGCCTCTTTCTCAGAGATTTTCATTTCGGCGGCAATGCGACCTTTCGAAACGGTAATGTAAAGAATAGGTTATGAGAAAAACTTCAAAAATGAAAAGAAGAGGAACGGAGTTCATTTAAATTATGATTTTCAAATCGATCTTTATATCATCAAATATGCAAATCAATATATTATGCATATATTATGCAGGTTATGCATATCTTGTTAAAGATATAATCGTTGATTATGAACCTGTCTCAAACCTTAAATGCGAAAGGAAATGACCCACACTAGTGCGTGTGCAAAATTTTATAAAGTAAATATTGCAAAGAAAACTGTAGTCAGTTCCTCAGCGGGCACCAGTCAAGATGGAGGGCTAACTTAAAACGACTGTACGAAGTCAAAAGAGAGATTTGGATTAAGAAAGATCCGATATTCCTTTGGTTTACTTGACTTATTCTGTGCTTTTTTCTACGGATGGACTTTGCAAAAGTACAAAATTTAATGACAGCGCACTGTCATTTTACTTATCCTAAGTAATAACGACTTTCCCGAAACGCTAGACATACTGCGTTTTTTTTTAGATATCTGTTTTGATCTCTTCGAAACATGGGTGCAAGAGAATACACAGACATCAGAACTGTACTTCCTATAATCATAGCAAGACTATGATATCTTTGGTATATACGATTGAAGGTAGGCATGTTTTCACATTTTTTGTTATGTATCACATATATATATATATATATATATATATATATATATATATATATATAATCATTTGTTATATAATGGAATGTATGCAATTGAGAAAATGATAAGTGATAAAATTATAAATGGATGTATGTGTCCAACGGCGTATCGTGACTCAAGCCATCGAGGGGACACTGGCATCATGGGGGAGGGGGGGGGGGGGGGGGGTAAGGGGCACACCTGTATTTCTCGGAAATTTTTATGTGAGTTTACGAGGCCACTTATTAGAGGGAGGGTGCGGGAAGGGGTCCTATCGTCTTCTTTTCTCGTTCTCTTCCCCTACTCCCTTTCCTTTTCGGTCTGTCTATCTTTTTCTTTCCTTTTCGCCATTCAATTTGGGGGGCACGTTCCCCCTTGCCTTCATGTAGCTACACCACTGGAGGTGTCGTACGTAATGTATAAGTACAGATAGAATGCCAGACTTTTATATCGATAATGGATTATGATGCATAACATTTGAAATCAAGGCGTGATTGGGCCACCTTGTAAACAGTTCTAAAGTTTACAACTCTTAACAGTTTGCCTAACATGCCTAATGAAATACAATCTATTCACACTGCCAATTAGTTACCTGTAAATTTACCTCAAAGTTTATTATAGACTTTTGTCGTTTGTACAAATATTTCACAAATTCCATTTACTTTTCATGTAAAGATACATTTTTGAAGTGATCATACTTATTGGAATAGAACATTTGTATTTTACTGACTTTTTTTTCTCTTCTCCTTGTTCTTCTTAATATTGACAGATAGTGTATGTAATTCGCAAAAATATTAAAGTGTTCTGTACAGTCTTTCTTTGTGCAGTTGTGCCATAACCCTGTATGATTTATTTCCGAGAAGAAACATTTGGTATTAAAGTGTTCTTTTTGGAATGTGAAATAACAAGTGTTTTTTCCTCACTCTTTTTCTTTTAATATTTCTTTTACTACCGTGAATTCTTTCTTTTTTATATATAGATGTGCATCTTGATTATGTCACGTGCTCTCCAGTCTTATTAGATATATTCATTGCAAATAATTATTCTTAGTAAGATTATGCTATTATTTCTTCTAAAAATGATTGTCGTTTATCGCTGTGTATATCATTGTCGTTATTATTCGAATTACCATCATTTTCAGACCTTAAGTAAATAAAACAAGAGAATCAGAAGTGCTATGAAGGTATGAAGTATTCAGATTGCTGGTAAGGCATGTAAGATACCATCGAATAGCTGCCTTGCATCTTCGGGGACTGACTGGCAGAGTGAAGCAGTGAATCACAGTCCCGATATCTCGGTTGCCCAAACTGAACAAAACAAAATGCTAGCTTGACATTGCATGCGTTGTGATACGCAATAAAAGCTGCTATTTTTGGTAAATGGAATACCAGCGGGTTACATTTACTAAATTTTCATGTCATAGTTTCCATCCACTTTTACCATTTTGATTTGAAGCCCTATGCGTATAGGATATATTTCCTCTGAAGTCGTGGGTGTATGTATTCTATACCTGTCACATTTCATTTCTTTGTAAAAAAAAAATATATAAAAAACAAAAACAAAAACAAAGCAACAATTTTATTTTTTTTAATAATGTTTAATTACATTTTTTTCTGAGAACTGAATTCTCAGGAAGTTTGTCAAGAACTTAAAGCAACCATTCATGGTCTCGGTGAAATTGGTGGACTTGTAACATTTCTCTCTTATTGGTAAAGAACAGACTTCCCCAATCTCGACCTCGGGCTCCCGGCTGGCGTGACACCTCTTAACGCCACTGAGTCCTCTATCCGCTAATTGGACTTAGAACGCAAGAATATAGGAATCACTACTGTTCTTTACAATTTCAAGTAACTTATCAACCAGATTCAGTTTAAATAAGATCGATCTTTTAACGCATTGTATATCTTTACATGAGATTATTGAAATATCACACATAGCATGAATAAAAAGAAAAGAAAAACTTGAATTAAAATAAAACATTGATTCACAATCTTGAACAAAAATGAAACTTTCATTGATTTCACATGCGCTACAACATTAAAATGAATAAGTAAATTATACATTCCGTTTCCTCTCATTATGCTCTTTCTCATGATATAGTGCTTATAAGGAAAACATTTATTTGGAACCTTAGTGCAAATAATCGATGTAAATTGCAAATATATTAAGTTACCGATTTTTTTCAACAATCACTTAATCTATTAAAAACCATGAAAACGCTGGGTAAAATGTTAACCAATATTAGGTTAAAAGGGAATATGCATGTTTGTTGGGGGAAAAAATACCCAATATTTGGTCAAGTTTACTCAGTATTGGGTAAAATGTAAATAGTATCCGGTAAAGTTTTATCCAACAAACATGTAGGTTCCCTTTTTACCCAATGTTGGGTAAAAGTTTACCTTACTTGATTTAAAGTGTAAGAAGAGTTGGGTAAGATATTGGATAAACTTTACCCAATGTTGAGTAAAAAGGGAACATGCATGTTTGTTGGTTAAAACTTTACCTAATATTGGATGAATATACGAATTAGGGGGTACCTTTTACCAAATTTTGGATTCATTTTAACCAATATTGACTTAAAATTCACCCAATAATCATGCTTGTTCCTTTTTTAAGGTAATATTGGGCGAAACTGTATCCAACTCTCCTGAGAGTCTAAGGACATTCTGAAACTTTCAGCATTATTCATCCATATAAAATTCCAACACAAGTGTTTAAAAAGTGTTAACATACCTTGCAGGGTGATAGCTTAGGTCTTTCCCATAATGATTCAGCACAATTAATATGACTTCTATACTTTGTGTTATATGAATGCTGTTTTTATATCCCCCTGTTTCTTTTTCAACCTAAATTCAAAGTTGACTTGTTTGTCCAAATACGAATTTTACAAGCGAATCAGTAATTCCTGTTTACATATGTTGAACAAAGCCATCAAAAAAAGGCATATTCCACGGGATTGAACATGTTGAAATGAGACTACAATATCAATGCCGAGATACCTCTAAAATATTAAAAGGGCTATTTAAAAACTAAGAATTAAAAAATACATCTGTTGCCTGTTTATTAAATATTCACATTTCTACAAATCATCCAACAAGACCTGTGAGAGACATCCATATTCCCAGACATGAATCAGTTGCGTTTCAACAAAATATTCGTTTTCTGGACTCAAACTCTGGAACAACTTAAATGACTCTATTAACAGATGCCCTTCACTCCATACATTACTCGTACTGTAAAAACGATTCACACTTATAGTCAGTAGAACATATTTCTCTTCTTTTTCTTTCTTCTTCTTCTTCTTCTTTCATCTTTTAGATTTTTGTATGTATTTTATTATTGTTTTATCATATTAAATATGTAAATATGTATTGTCAAGGTGACTCCAACATAAGCCATGTGCTTCTTTTGACCCTCGTCTACTTCCACTATGTTTCTTGTGAATGTACAATAAAAGTGTTTTGAATTTGAAATCTGAATCCAAGATAAACTATATCTGTAATATATTTTTTTTCCCGTCAGACCAGTTTCTTTACCGCTTTAAACAATAATCCGGTTCCAATTTATATTTCATTAACCATTAAAACCATGTTTTTACAGATATTTATACATATGGATATTATGAAATAGAAACATGATGTGATTTGCAAACATTATTAATATATTAGAATAATGCTTATTCAGGCTGTTTGACACCGACGAAATAGCTCAAGTTCGACTAAATCTGTCATCAATAAGTATGATTGATGGCGGAGGGTGGAACTTGTAGACAAAGCCGACCTTTTAGACAAAGGTCCATGATGATACACAAAGAAAACTTAAAATCGTCATCAGGACTTTGTTTTGGAGGGTGAACGTTTCCACTCGGCACCTTAAAACCTATTAGATTGATAACCACATTTAGGTAATCTTTGAATTCATAAGACAAAGCAAGGACGAATCCATGAGTGTCTGAGTGAGAGAAGTTGCAGACAGTTTGAATAAACCCACGATAATGTGGGTCATTAGCATAGTTACAAAGGGCACTGAGGAATGTGCCCCCTCCCTCCATCATATGGTCGGGGGGGGGGGGACAGAAAGAGAGGGAGAAGGGGAGTCAACGTGAAAAGAAAAAAACATGAATTGAATTGAATTGAATTTTATTAAACATCATTGATTTACATCAGTACTTTTTTCATAAACATATAACAGAGAATATCATAAATACATATATGAATATAAATATAAATATATATATATTCCCGGCGGAGACATTTTTTTAAACCTTTGCAAAAATTCAAAAAGGGAGGACAGCTCTGGGGAACTTTGATTTAAGCTACGCAACCATTATTCTCTCATTTTCATTTTTCACAATTATAGTTATTTCCACGAGAGTTGCCAAAGCTGTTGTATATGTTATTTCCTTACAATTTTATATATATATATATATATATAAAACATAATACAGATACAAATACATGAAAAGACTTCATTTACAGAGTAAGACCGCGGTGCTCCCCTTGACACCAGTGGCCCTTATATCGCTACCATGGCTACGCCTCTGATTTGGAAGGCAGAAAATACAGAGTCCGTGTAAAATTTTTGTTCCACTGGGGAGAGGGAGGGGGACGTGATCGATATTTCCCAACGTGGATTCATCTTTCCACAGGAAGCCAATTCGTAATTAGTATGGCCAGGGTCTAGGGTCCTATAAAGCTATGCACTCCGAAAATACGCTCAGTGCGACGCGTTCAATACGCCAAATGATTCAGCAACGAGAGTATCATTTACGTTTTCCAAAAAGAATGAGTAATTTCCCTTATTTTTTGGTGTTATTATCACTGTTTGGAAATCGGGGTGATATTTACATCAAAATCAAGATTTTCATTCATTTATTACGTGTGCGTAGGACCCTTTAGGACCCTTTCAATTTGTCGAACAAAATTTGACACGGGCATCGACCTTGAAATGACCCTAATTTGTACGCGCACGGGCATTTGTTTTGGTCGACGCTTTACTTGTTTAACATGTAACATCCACAGGTAAGAGCGCAAAATGACAGAGTATAAATGACAGCGTCAATTGTATGGTGCGTTAACCTATTACCGGACACTTAACTCTATACTTTCCCAATACAGGATACTCTGAGAATGAAATGTCTTGAAAATTACATGATCACAGAAGGAAATTCAGATGAGCAATATCAACTTACTCTTATTCCCAGCGTTTTTACAGAATCGTCAGAATAGTAGACCCTTATAAATGTTCTGCAGAAAACATGTGGTTTTAATACCGGACACTTTCATCGTGCACGTTACTATGTCTTACTTTATCAACTATATCAAATTGTAGGAAAAATTATGATAATCAACATGGATTTAGTTTAAAATTGAAAAATTCGGATTCAGATTCAGATTCAAAATACATTTATTTCCTTCTCATAATCAAATGGGCCATTCTCAGTCACGTGTATGACCAAAATCCTGAAAAATAGTTAATTTAAACCTAATTTTCCAGTATTTGTCGTGTAGTAGAAGTCTCTAGTTTTGGATATTTGAATAACAATCTTACCCCAACGGATGGAGGGTAATTATTTTAAATGAGAGTACATCATTTTCCTTCAGAGGTCGACATTAGGTCGGTCACGTGTGTGACCTCGCACGAAAAAAGGTCTTACTTGTTGGTATTTAAACCTACTTTTCTCAAATTTCCCTTGGAATGCAAGTTTCCACTTTTCATTACCGTATGGTGGGATTGCTCTGAACAGTTTGAAAGCAAATTTCCATAAATTAGTAAGCATTATTTTCTTTTAGACGTGAAATTGGATCGGTCACGTGTGCGACCACTAAAAAAAGGGCATTTTTAAATGTCTCTGTAAAAACATGGCTGGGTAATGACTTTTTCTTATCAAGGAAAAGGAACTCTTTTTCATGTAAGAAACTGGTAATATAAAAAAATCAATGAAATTTATTCTGATTTTCCGGCATTGAGGCAAAATTCGATGGTCACGTGTGGGACCGAAAGTTTCACTTTACAAAGAATGACCCACATTCAAAATGAAAACTTTACCAAAGTCGCCTTTACAGTACAAATTTATTTATATGATATATATATATATATGCCGATAAAACGATTATAACATACACAAAAAAATAAATAAATAAATCTGCAATATGTGCTACTGACTACATTGTACAAAGTATATTATTTTTCTTACAGTACGAGTAAATGTGTGGAGTGAAGAGCATGTTTTAATAGAGTCATTTAAGTTGTTCCAGAGTTTTGCACCAGAAAAACGAATATTTCAGTTGAAACACAACTGTGCTATGTCTAGGAATATGGATGTCTCTTACAGATTGTGTTCTATAATTATGGACATTACAATTAAAATCAAACAGATTTCAAAACTGCTCGGGGAGATATTTGTAAATGCACTTATACATAAAAACATACTGTTGGTAACTAACAATATCTTCAAATTTTAAGAATTTCAAATCTCACTCAATTCACTCAACATGAAATATTCGAAGGGTTCTTTCACCATGGTTAATCCGAAATTATCTGTAACAACAACCCCCCCCCCCCAAAAAAAAAGAAATGAAAAAAAAAATGCATAATTTGTACATTAACCTATGGAGATCGCGCACATTTTTTAGACACTAATGCGCTATATTGGTCTCCATTTGGAAACGCGACAATATCTTCACCATTAATGCGTTTAATGTCACCAGATTTGAAGTGCAAGATAAATGGAATATTCTCTTTCCAGTCATGCAATTTTCAGAATTCGACTCGTTATGGTAGTTCTGTATATCAGTGAAATTTTGAAGTAACTTACTGCAAAATTGAGTGCATGGCGCATTAAAATTCCGTTGCGCCGTGATGCGCGCTGATTTACACGCCTTTTGTGCTGGGTTACAAGCACATGTAGGTCGGCTCGTAAAAATGCGTTGACCTTTCGATGCATAAAGTATCCTCTTAATTCCGAAGATAAGTGCTCTTTTCCGCTCGTGTCCGGTAATAATAATGATATAATATTAATGATAATAACACAAATAAGAATAGAGGTTTTAAGGTAATATTTTCTATACGACTTTCAGTCTATTGTATAATGATGTTTTATCTCTATTTTTTTCCTTATAAAATGTATTCTAAACAATATCAGGTAAGGGGAGGAAGGTCTGCGGACCATAGTTATTAGGTTAATTTTTTCCATACCCGGGCAGCCTGGCTAGATGCACCTGCTATGTGATTTATATGTTTTCTGTGGATTTGCTTTTACTCATGTTTGTTATAATTATGTGACTTGAATTTTGCCGAATAAATTTATAATAATAATAATAATAATAATAATAATAATAATAATAATAATAATAATAATAACAATAATAATAATGATAATAATGATGATGATAATAATAATATATAATAATAATGATAATAATAATAACAACAACAACAACAATAATAATGATAATAATAATAATAATAAAAATAAATAATAAGTGAAGGTCAGTATTGGTACAAATGACCTTTAATTGCAGATGCGCATATTGTTATTGCGAAATGGCTTATTGAGTCGTGGCCACTTGAATAATTTAAAAGTTGTGGATATAGCTCTAGAAGATATAATATAACTTTCTTGATCGGATAAATAGAATTATATTTTCCCCGCATAATTATGACAAAAAGGTAAAAAAGGTATAAGACAAAAAGTATAAATGCCGCTCCGAGAAAAAAAAGAGTAATACTTGACTGACCGTTTATCTAGTGAATTCCTTTTGTTGCTCTCAAGTCTTACATGAAGAAGAAAATATAGCATCAAAATTATGCTAATAAGTTCTATCACAGATTTATACTATAAATAAACATAACGTCTCCTGATTTATACAAGAAGCAAACATACCTTGCTTATGTTTAACATACATTTATATCAAAGTCGTAAGACACAAGGGAAGTAACTCCCATGTAAGGCGATGGAACGTAATAGTTAAATCCATGGAATATTTTCTCTTTATAATGCATCTAAACTCTAATGCTATATTTCTCCTAAACTTGAAAGTATTTAAATGACATCATTAAAAAAACATGAAAGTTGTGTAACTTATATACGTCTCAATGGAAAAGCAATTCTATGAACGTGTTGAGCACAAATTTA
The DNA here is from genome assembly GCA_025618425.1 of Heliocidaris tuberculata. Lineage (NCBI taxonomy): Eukaryota > Metazoa > Echinodermata > Echinoidea > Camarodonta > Echinometridae > Heliocidaris > Heliocidaris tuberculata. Next base: position 21,625,527 of record CM046833.1, read on the forward strand.
CCAAGCATATCACAAAGTTTCCTTTATAGAAAGAAAACGTTTACAAAACGAGAAGAAACACAATACTAATTTATTTTATCAAACAGCGAGGCTATAAAGAAGTGCAATTAAAATATAAAAGTAAAGTCGTTTTGAGCATTTGGCAGAGATGTGGCTCCAGTTTTTCGATAGCACTGCAAAAGTATTTTTTGAGCGCTTGCAGGAGTCCCTTAATGCGGAAACTTCCCGATAGCTCCTCCTTCGTACCCTGTGGCATTAGCAGCACTTTCTTGTGACGGCCGGGGAGGGGGGGGGGGCGATTTGCCTTTCTCATTATTTACTAATCATTTAGTGTTAGTCTTCAAAATTCCCCCCCCCCCGGATCGCCACCTCCGCCCAATAGTGAGGAATTTCGGAGTTGACGGTACTTGCCCTTGTAACTTTATTATTCATTTTGTTCATCGTTCTACCAAAAAAAAAAAAAAAAAAAAAAAAAAAAAAGGTATTACGGTGAAATTTCTGTACAAACAGAGATACACAATGGGCATGTGCACTAATTGCAAAATAATAAAGATGATTCATAATGACGTGGTGAAAAACTGGAAGTGATTTTTAAAAAATTGTGTTGCCATTATTATCATATTTCCAACATTCTATAGGTGGAAATATTCTTTGCAAAAATGAAAAAATAAAGGTATATTTATTAGGCTTTTCTTAAGTACCTGTTCCCACGTGTCAAAGATGAAAATGTTCTTCTTTTAAAGTCCGTTTGTTTACTTGTCCTGTTGTTGTTGTTTTTTAATTTGTGTGTTTTACTTCGTTTTGCTTTTGGTTTGGTTGAAATTGTTTATAATACTTTAGATTCCTAGGTTCCACATATGCTTGATAGACCTCAAGTAGATCTATTATATGAATTATATATATATATATATATATATATATATATATATATATATATATATATATACATGTATATGGGAAGTATCTGGCAAGATGGCAAGATAAGATGATATCAAAATCTTCTGGCGTGTATTTTGACCAAGGATATTGGGTCAAATTGGAAAGTTAGTGAGAATTTAAGCTTTATTATATTTCTAAACAAAATCCGAACATCCCTTACGATTATCTTTCATTGATTAATCATGAAAATGGCTGGACACGAACCCTTTATCAATTATCATTAAAACCCAAAATTGGGCCATATTGTTTTTGGCTTGTAATTCAAGGACGGACGATGATTAATTTGTGTATGACCTATAAAAATAAAAGCTATCCTCATATTTAATGAATAGAATATGTTTTTGAATGTTAAATATACATTCAACTTTAAATCTTTCAATATATGTCTATTTTCTGCTTTGCAGTTCTCCAACTCAATTATTATTTGATTTGATTTGATTTATTGATTTCTGCATCATTTTTTAACATACAGTTTTTAGGAATGGTACAGATCTCATACATAGTACATAATCATATTTGTGGACTGTATAATTGAATACATAATTGAGTACATAACTAAATACATAATGGAATACATAATTTAATTTAAGATTTCAATTTAGAGTGCTTTGAATCCACACTGAAACAATTAGCTTTTTATCTAGTACTTGATATAAAAAATGTAAATGATGCATGGATAGTATGGTATACTATGTTTAAGAATGCAGTAAACGCTCATGCCCCATTATTTTAAGAGAAAATGCATTTAGGAGAATTGATTTCTCTAATGAAGACTATTTGCATATAAGAATTTCAGTACATGTTTTTTTGAAATCGTTAAAATATAGCTAATGTTAGAACACGATCCCAAAGACTTTCCAGAAATCAATTCATGAGCAATTTCAATACCCTTTTGTATTGCCTATAGATATCTTTTTTGGATTACGTAATATGTCACTGCAATCTTCGCACATTTCAAAATGTGACAGACAAGGCTATTGGAATTGCCGAATGTTGATTTTCTACTATCTTTGCGATCATGTTTTAGGATCTCTGGCGATCATCTTTGGATATTATGATTTTGAGGACAGTCAACTAATGTCTTGTTATTTGTAATGTTTCTTTATGTTCAGACATATTAAATATGGTATTGTCGGCTTCGTAATGCATGTGGGAAAAGACATAACACTGCATTTTACTACGTGTAGGATTTGGATTTAGAAAAACAGAAAATTACCTTTGAATTCAGAACACTTATATGATTCATCACAATATTAGAATATTAAAAATTACATTTGCCACATGAAATATAGAAATATCAGTTCCCTCCCTTTTCTTCAAAAAATATTGAGAATAAATAGGAATGGATGGATATGTTAACAAAACGATACTTCAGCTCTATTGACAATGAGTACCTCAAATTTTAATGGTGACATCGCACATAGTTCCTCTTTTACTAGGAGGAGTACTAGGTTTTGTTTAATCCTATTCATCGTTGTCTGATTGCAGAAATATTTGCCCACTTTTAGATTTCGTTGCGAAGTTATATTGAATGAATATTCGAAATATTGCCATCCATAGAGAGAGAGAGAGAGAGAGAGATATATATATATATATATATATATATATATATATATATATATACATACATGTGTGGGTGCGTGTGTGGGGGGGGGTGTGTGTGTGTGTGTGTGTGTGTGTAGGTATGATCTCGTAGGGCAAGCCAATGTGCATGATTTGTACGACTAAAAAAAATTAAGGGCGCTTCCGCGAAGTACAAAAAACGTGAAGGTTTATGTGCCAGCATTATTATGTGCTCCCCGCCCCTTTCTGCCCCTCTGTCTCTTTCTCTCCCTCTCTGTCTGTCTGTCTGTCTGTCTCTCTCTCTCTCTGTATCTATCACTCTCCCACTCTCTATTCTTTTTCTATTTCTGTATTCCCTTCTCTCTCTCCTTCTCTCCCTTGAATATAAACACTTCTAAAGCGTCACATCGTGGCCTAAAAATACCACTACTTCATGATTTATCTCGACAATTCAGCCACGAATGGGTCTGGTACTCGAAATTGTTTTTACTTGTCGCCTTGTCTGGCTAAAGTCTGTTCCATTGTTCAAACCCACAAAAGGACCAAGGTACCCTCATAGATAAATATGGCACACGTGCTTCCCGAACACAATGAATACATCATGCATGTGAACTTGAAAGAGTGGTTATTATAACTTGGCATGGACTTTGGATTACCACGTACATAAATCATGACGAACAAAAAAGACAAACAGCCAGGGGATCCCTTTTAACAGGAGTATGTCACTTTTTTATTCAAAGCAGTAATTTGACTCTGTACTATTTTCTCTTTATCTTAGAATTCAGAATATGTACATTTTTAAAAATTTAAAAACTCAGTGATTTCCGTCTTTTTTCTAGCTTTTTAATTAATTTGTTTTTCATATTGACATCTTTCCGAGGGGAGAATTACAACAAAGTCGCCTTTTCAAAAAGGGATCTCTTCTGTGAGAACGGAAAATATGCAAAGGATTGGAATTCCCTTTGATTTGAAATATAGCCGTGGCGGAGATGTGTTACGCAATTATATTCATCGGGGGGGGGGGGCGGCCTATTGTTACGTCCCACCTCCCACCCCCCCCCCCCGATGAGAAGAATTTCCTGCATATTTCAGCCCATGGTATATAGAAATAAATGTAACTGTGATACAAATGTGATAATATAGCAAATAATCATGTCATAAACATCTACTCAGCAGTAAGCTCTTTGGATGAAACAAGACATGCATGTTGAACCAAAATTAATGAAAAGTGACAGTACTGTATAATATTTGAAGGATATCTTCAAAATATTATTTAAGTAAAAAAAAAAGTTATGTTTTGTTTAGTTGGAATTGTAACATATACAGGTATAATGGGAGATTTAGTTCTCCGATATTTATCATATTGCATTGTTGTGGGGGCAGTACCTATTCGTCTAATATAAGTAAGCTAACTACATTACAAAAAAAGATAATAAGGACTGTCTGCGATGTACCATCTGGAATTCACCACAACCCCTTATTTCATGACTTCAGACTCTTTAAAATTTGAAGATATTGTCAGTTACCAGCAGTACCTTTTCATGTATAAGTGTTTTTACAAATATCTCCCCGAACAGTTTTGTAATCTATTTGATTTCAATTTTAATTTTCATAATCATCCAACAAGATCTGTGAGAAAAATCTATACTCCTAAATATAAAACAGTTGTGTTTTAGCAAAATATTCATTTTTCTGGTCCCAGACTCTGGAACAATTTCAATGACTCTATTAAAACATGCTCCTCACTCCGTACATTTACTCGTAATGTAAAAAAAAAATAATAACAAAAATACTTCGTACAATATAGACAGTAGCACATATTGCAGAATTCTTCTGATTTTTTTAATTTTTATTTAAATCTTTAATTCTTTTTATCTTTTAGAATTTTTGTGTAGGTTATAATTGTTGTATAATATTATATATGTAAATTGTAAAGGCGACTGCACCACAAGTCATGTGCTTCCTGGGACCCTCACCTTCTTCCACCATGTATTTTGTGCATGTACATTTAATTTGTATTTGAATATGAGAAGGTAATAAATGTATTTTGAACAATAGTAATAATAATCTGGATTTATATAGCGCCTAATACTTCTATGATGTTTCTGAGCGCGCTTTACAGATATATCATTACCTTGGTCATTAGATTCAGGCTTGCCCACACACAATGCATGCACCTTCTCCACTTTACTGGGCAGCATTCCGGCAAGGCGCCTTTTTACGGGCACGCACATGCTAATCCAATCACACCCATTTTACACCTGGGTGGAGAGGAGCAATGTAGATAAAATGCCTTGCTCAAGGACAAAGTTGCTGTGACAGGAATCGAACTTACGACCTTAGCATCTCCAGTCAAGTGTTTAAACCACTCGATTACGACACCTCTATATATGCCCATATTTAACTTAAGTTGGGCCATGAGACAGTTCGTGTTCGCATTACACTGGAAGCATATCAAAATATTAATGTCGACATCCATGATATAGATATACTACATCTTAAGTATTATTTAGATGGTTGTTAAGAAAGCGTCAGCATTTTTAATGTACATGAATTAAGCAACCATAAAACTAATCCTCTTTTTTTAATACATTGAATTTTAAGAGTTAATTGCTTTCTTTCTTCCTTTCATAAGAGGCGGCTAAGGGGTCAAGCATTTCCATCTAATTGTTGTTGCCACACCCTTGCTTGACTGCTGATGGCGAGGTCCTTGTCCCTGTTGGGAGGGGGGGGTGGAACACATTCGTTTATAATTGGCTATGCTATCTGTAGTGGTGCCCCCCCCCCCCCCCACACACACACGGGCTGCTGATGGGAGTAGTACCCAGAGAAACATTCTGTGCAGGAGAACCCACTTACGAGGCATGGCCGAGCCAGCCAGGTGGGGTGCGGTAAAATTGAACGTATTAGATCTGATAATGTGTTCCCATTCACACTTCTACGCAAAACGCAAGATGAAGCTGGATGTCGGGAAAAGGGATGACGAGAGGACAGGCGTTGAGGTCCAAGCTCATGTGCATCTTGGATCAGCTAGGGCAGGGGGAGTTGGAAACGGGCTTCAGAGAGGAACTTTCTTCGAAGTTAATGCCTACTTTGGGGAGGGAACATCTTATATTTTTGATAAGGTAAGAGACAAATAGGGTCTAACGAAAAAACAAACATTGTATAAGGAAGGCTATCTTAAGTTCAAGTAGGCCTACTTTTGTAGCTGAAAAATTTCTAACGCAATTGCAATATGCTATGGGCTGGACCATTAATATCTGCCAAATCAATTTTACAGCAAATGTGAAGGTTATTTTTTTAAAGGGGATATTTTTTACAGGTGACAATAAAACTTTTGCCTTATAGGCCAAGTAAAAGAAAATTTCAATTGTACATGTCCGTTTTGTTGTTTTTCTATAAGTGTGTGAGTGTGGACTGAGAGTGTGGGATATGTAACCGTTTTCATAACCCGTCTGTCCCATTAAGACGTCCCTTTTGATCCCCTCAACAGGAATGGCGGTAAACATAGGAAGACCCGTTCTTCTCGAAGTGCTATTTTCCTGAAAACAGCTCAGTATTACCTTTGATATTATTAGCCTCATTAAAACGTTCCTACCAGCTAAACTTAGTATTGCAGTCGCCGTCTTGCAGTTGGCATTGAGTGAGAGCGTATACGTGATTTTAGCTGAGTTTATTGTATACTTGACGTGTTCCTCTGTGGATACATTCAAACCTGGATATAGGGGGGGGGGGGGGCTTTTAAAGTTGGTGCGATTGCTTGTGGGTGCCGACCTGCTACTCATTACAACTGAAATCAAAGTTTTGATATTTCGTCACAAAAAACAGCTTTCAGACCCTATTTTCTAAGGGAATTTCTTCAGTATTAAGTCTTATCTGGACCGGTGTTCATTCTAGGCCTGCAAATGTTCTCTCTAGTGGCCTGATAGACTTCATCATCCATATGAAATTTCATTCGTCATTCCAAAACAAACATACATTTGTTTCACACACACACACACACACACACACACACACATATATATATATATATATATATATATATATATATATATATATATATATATATATATATATATATATATATATATATATATATATATATATATATATACATATATACATAAGCCATAAATGAGTGAAGAAACTCCTTAGAAAAGTTGGAAATTTACATATACATATACATATACATATACATATACATAAACAATAAATAAATGACAAAACTCCGTAGACAAGTTGAAAAATTACGAATTTTCGCTCTTAGGGATTTATTAATTATAAAATAAATCATACTTAATTAAGCCCTAAGGGCGAAAATTCGTAATTTTCAACTTATCTTCGGAGTTTCTTCATTGATTTGTTGTTTTTTGATTTACTATACATCTCCGAGCAGACTGTATGATATATATATATATATATATATATATATATATATATATATATGTGCGTGTGTGTGTGTGTGTGTGTGTGTATATAAAGCCTGTGGTTTATTTTCAAAATCTTGGGATTAATGCAAATCAATTGCTCCAGATAATTGATATTGCTCATGCCATACCAACTAGTTGGAAAAATGCTACTCCTTCGGTCAAATTTATGAAAATTGATTTTGTTGACTTTAATATAAACATGAATATTGCTGGGCAGGAAACAACTTTTCAGGTAGTTAAATCTAGAACTATTTATAACTGTTTTATCAACAATTTACGTGAATCGTATAACTTAACAGTAAAGGATGGTCACAGCAATTTCAACTTTACAGATAAAGAAATATGTACTTTTTTCATCCGAGCAAGGAACACAACTCTCATTAGAAAACAAAGGGAATTTCAATTTATACTTTTACATGGAGCTATATATACAAAAGAACATTTGATGAGGTTTGGGTTTGTGAGGGACAATTATTGCTCATTTTGTTATAAGGAGATTGAGTCTTACTTTCATATATTTCTGAACTGTGCGAAAGTGAAACCGTTATGGCAATTTTGTATTGAATATTTTGGCTTGGCTGAATTAAAAGATATGAATTGGGGGGATATATACATGGGATTACCTGGTAATTCAAATAGAAATAAATGTGTAAATTCTTTGGTCATGTTTATTAAATATGCAATTTTCCATTCTAGGGCTCAAGGCCAGGTTCCTTCATCTACAAAAATACAAAAATATATAGCTGATTGTATAGAGGAAGAAAAAATCTAGCAACGAAGGCAGGGAAGTTACATTTACACTTACAGAAATGGGAAGAACTGAAAGTGAATAAGGATGTGAATGTGAGCAGGTATGATGTGTCTAGTGTTGTGCGTGTGTAAACCTTGGTATGATTGTTGGATGTTAGTGAGTGTGAATGTGAATGTTGTGAAGGGGGGGGGGGGCGGGGGTTAAGTAGTGAAAGGGGTAACAAGGTATACCGATGAAGGGTTTATATAAAAAATATGCATTATGTTACTTTTCATGAATGATCATTTTCCCCTTCTCTTGGGTAAATTGTTAAATGCACATCTTATTATTTATGATATGAATATAACATGAAGAATTGTATTTCATTTAATTATACCGTAATTATACACTTTTGTTTACCCCTTTATTCATTTAAAGGAGATCTTTATATGAACTAGGAAAATAACAAAAAAGATAAGAACATTAACATATTTTGAATGAAAGATCATTTGCATTGAATATTATACATTGTGGGACATAGGGAGGGGGTATAGGGCGTACGTTAGTGTTTGTCAATATATTATTTACTTAGTGATTTCATTCCAACATTCTTCCATGCTTGTCTTGTGAATAATTTAACACTATGGTATGAAAACGAAATGAAGATTTGTATTTGTTTGAAATTATTTACATTTATTTTATGTAATTATCTATTTTGAATGAAATCTCTAATAAAATATTTTGAAAAACAAAAAAAGTATATGCAAATCCAAAAAAGCAGTTTACAATTTATTATGATGACAAAATTTAGCAATCGCACAGTTTTAGTTCTTGAAAAAGGAACACTTTTGGGGGGGGGGGGTAGATATGAATTCGACATCCAAAAGTAAACTAAGAAAATAGATTATTGAAAAGATATTTGGTACTATAAAATCGGAAAATGCCGTTGAAGAGAAATATACTGAAGCTTTTCATCTTCCACTCATCAGAATATACCGCAAGAATGAACAGAACGCCGAAAACGAACAATATAACCGGAAACTAAAGGAACAAACCGCGCGAAATAGATTATATAAATAGATTAGATAACTACACAATCAACGCTTAAAGACGAAATTAACATATTATCCAATTCGCGGAACAGAATGTGCTAAAAGGAAAGATGATTCGACGACAGTGTTTCCATTCTTATGATTCTCAACTCTTGAAGGAGCACAATATCATTTTAAAGAGCATAATGACCTCTAAAATCTCTCAGAAGCAAAACAAATAAAATGGTTATTAAACCCGACCAGGGGTAAGGACAAAATCTCTTTATATACTTATGGCCAGATAAAGGGATGACACCAATATTTCTAGATTTTGAAAATGGTATATTTACTTAAAATCACTGAAACTTAAAAGTTGTGTTGCAACCATCCTTCTATAAGTGTGTTGTTTTAATTGTATGCCTATATGATTGTGTTTTGGCGTGAAGACTCAATATGTGCTGTTCATTTTTTCTATCCTGCCATATAATTCATTCCTTTTTACATTTTCTCCCAATATTCACTAAAATCCTCGTATTTTACGAAAGGTTAGAATTCTACATTGTAATTTGACTTTATTATTCACCACTTCTCAACTTCAATATTTGTACCGGATATAAATACGACGATTAATTGTTATGTACATGCACATGTTTCAATTTTTAGCTCGAAATATAATTCATTCCACTGCAGAGCAAATATAATATTTCTCCACCAGACATGTTCACTCAAGCGTCATATGCATGTAGGATTTTTAAGCGAATACCTGTTCTATTTTTAGCCGCTAATTTCTCAGATTACTCAAGCAACCCTCTCCGCCCCGTTCGCTGGTTCGTTTCAATCTAATGTCAGTCCATTAATCAATGTTGAAAATAAAAATGGCTGTATGGAAGCAGCGCAAATTTTATGTTATTTCTTGTCTGCCTGCTTATCGTGTAGTCTGCAGTGTACGTGTTTGTGGATAGTCTATATATGAAACATTTTTGGCAACAAATTAACCATAATTTCTGTATTATTTTGGGATTCAATTACTAATGCAATCTTAAAGTACTACAATGCTTTTCACAAATTCACAGTCGGCTTACATATCGTCAAACAAACAGAATAAAGGTGATTACAGAAAAGTAACTCCCCAAAATTACACTATCGTACCAGTTTTAAACAAGCACTTAAAGTGGTTCCTTGATATAGAATTATACGCGTCTGTATTAGAAGGCTACGGTGATGTATGCCTCCTCTATTATACATTAATGTGCATTTTCCGCAAAGGCAATGCGGTAGTTCGATGTTTTTAAAGCCTGTCGTTGCCCATCAAACGGAACCAGCGAATATTTCAACATACGTTATGTCTCGGTCCTTCTCGTCTTTATTTTCATGCGTTTCTCCCATCAGAATCTAAGCTAAACTGGCAAAGAAAAAAGGGCGGGAAGGCTTTTGATTGGATAATGAGCCTAGAGCGGGAATTCCAGTGGAATTACAAAAGCATCGGTAATAGGTTCGAAAATGAAATTCAAACTTTTAGCAGGATGTATCACAGATTGGCGTATGCGACGGGAAAGCGGATGGTACTGAGCATCGACCCGGAAAGTCACGGGGAGTTTAACCCCAGTTCTTCGCTGACTGTGTGTACCAGTCGTGATCGCATGACTTATTAAGTAATACGAAAGGTGATTTCATTTAAAAGTGCATTTCATCATTATATGACAAACCCATTGAAAGGTGACATTGAATTCATGCGTGTATGTAGGTCTGCACAAGTGATCTGTTGTAGTTTTGAATTGGAATAGAATCTGGAGGCTGGAGGCCTGTACTAAAACTCAAAATTCGTTAAATGTAGTGTGTTTAATCATTTCTAACTTATATCCCCCTGAACTATCTTTATTGTGTAGATACGTGTATTCCCTTATACCATTTTAGGGAGGAGTTATGTATCACACATTGCTGTGGGAAATGCACTTTGGAAGACTTGGAACTCAACGAACGTGAGCTGCAGTGACACGCCCGAACTCCCGGCGACGACCTCGTTGCATTTGCGTGTATATGGTTGAGATGTCAAGTTCATTCGAAACATTCTTCTTAGGATCACGTGCTCGGCTATCTCCTTTCCCACCAACATTTACATCATCTATAAATACATTTCTCAGTACTTGAAAATCATAAATGAGTGACGTGTACAATCCGCGTGTAAATGGAGAGAACAAATGAAACGCAAACTGAAGACTTATCTGCAGACGACTTGAATTTTCTCGTTCAAAATGGCGCCTGTTCCTGTACACTTGCGCGTTAGCATGCCGACCAGACTGCCATGTATCTTCGGAAGGGCTGACTGTTACCAGAAACGGGTAAGTGAATGCGTGATACATGGTTACATAAACTTACATGATGATTACACTTCGAGATATATATGCTTTTCAAACTGGAAAGATAATGGTGGTTGTGTAAATTTTGTTACCAACCGCTAATGAACAGTAAGAAAAGCTGAAATATTACTGTGGAAATAGACTTTTTAGCCCAAAATGAATAGCCTCTATCGCTCATCTTTCATTTAGTTTCAGTTCATAAAATAAATACATCTTGTCGCAAATCAGTAAAATTCCCATATTTAAGTAACGTAGAAGATTCGGAACGTATTTTAGGTACCAGAAAATCATGTAAAATCCAACGTTAATAAAGCCAATGTCTTTTTTTATAACAGTAATGAAACATTAAGGGCCAATTATGCCAAAATTAAAGCTTATAGGCCTGCTGCTACTAAATTCAACCACAATGAATCTCAATACAGGGCCTATACCTGATGAATTAATTGTCATTAGATGTATAATTGGAGTTCGTAATATGAAAGGGATTTTTATTTTGATTTCGTATCCGATGTGTAGCATATATTTCTCGTTAAAATTTTAAGCTACTTTGCAAACTTCCTCAACATTCAAGCAAGCGACGAGTAAAATCATTTAAATATAGTACTAAAATCACAATTGACTACAAATTAACAAATTTATGTTTATTAAGTATACGTTGGAAGTTTGAAATTACCTGGCATGTGTCAGAAATCATCGACCGATCACGCCCAAATTTTGTTGACTTATTTCAAAATCTAGTGATTTCACATAATAGCATGATCAAATAGTTTTTTTTTCCATAATATATCTATTTGGGTTTCATTTATTAAGCTGCATTTTTGAAATGATGATTAATCACATACTGTAGCAAATATCTCAACTCCAACAATACCATAAACGTATTCTTACATATTTTCTTCAACCTTTGACTCATCAACTCTGTGGCGTATTTCTCCCATAATGCATTTCAAGACTTGAGTCGTATCCTGTATGTCCTTTTGTTCTTGTTGTTGTCATCCATTTGTAACTTCTATCTTTATCTCTCTCTCTCTCTCTCTCTCTTTTATTTTTATTTTTTTACTGAAAACTGACGAAAGATTTCCAGATTTATTATCTTTACAATTCTACTTTTATAAACTAATTTTATAACTTAGATGTTCTTTTTGTTCTACTAAAAACTTTTTAAGAAGAGTCTGTGAAAGATTAGGTTAGTTTTAATTGTACTACATTATCGTTTATGGAAACATGTGGAAATAATACCTACCTAATCTTGTAGGTGGAACCTTCTATTCCGATGACTATGTCTTGAACCAAACAACTCTATTTTAAGGAGGTTTATCCATACATTAGGGGCGGGTTTCTTATGAAAATGATATTAGTATGAAAGTTCATAATAATGTATTTCTAGTCATTAAAAACCACTCATAACAATAAGCCAATTACGTAGCAGTTTGGAAGTCACTTATTTATTTCACCGCAAATAATCATCGTTTGCGTCACGTTAAATATCAAAATAGACGTTCTTTCAACGCACCCGCCTTTTTTCCTAGAATAATAAAAACAGGTTCAAATTAAGCAGTGTAACCCACGGGCCGTTTCTTCCCTTATAACATGTAAGAAACAACAGGAATTTTATACAAATTTTTCATATTTAAGCCACTGTAAATTTGTTTTACAATGTAATAAGAAATAAAAAAAATAAGTCCTCTGTTTTATATATATATATATATATATATATATATATATATATATGTGTGTGTATATGACAAGAGATATATGATTATTAACACACATTGCCTACGGGAACCGGGTTGTCCCTGTATTAACCTTATATAGAAAATAAAACATTCAGTAGTCAACGGGTTAACAAAGAGAAACTGATGTAATATTATTTTTTTATTTTGCGTATTACTACATTTTTTAAATTGAAAAATTCTGTAGTTTCGAGTTCGAAGGGTATCCTACTTTTCTAAACTTTCGAATATGTAGTTTGTTTTTATTTCCATAACAACATTTTTAAAAATTTGAAAATTTATTTTATAATTTTTTATAGTAAATCTTGAATAAATATGGTGGATGGCTAGTTCCAGAGGGATTTATTTTGTCCCTGTTCTTCCTTGGTGCCATAGGCCCCATGGGACCCCATGGGAGAGCTATGACAAAGCTGTATCAATTTCGGAAATAAATTTGAAGATTTCACATAACGTTTTTTTTAATTCTTCCCTTAAACAACACAACGAGCAGGCTTTTTGTGCTGTTAAATTTCTTTCACACCTTATCTTATGCTTTTTTTTTTTAATTAATGAAAATCTAAGGTAGTTCGATAAACATTTAGTGAGAGACTTAATAATTGGGCCCGGAACATGAGGTTAAAATTTGTAATTTAACAAATCCGCCAACAGATTTCTTTGAATGATTATTTTTACCACTTTCAATATCCAAAGTCAAGGGCGTTTTTCATGTCACCATTTTCTTTGTTGAAATAGTGTTAAAATGGAAAAGCAGTGAAAAATGAAATTAATTTTTCGGGGAAGGGATATCTTCTTCTTCTTCTTCTTCTTTTTTTTCTTCAACATTTTGATAGAGGAAAGAGTTGATAATTTTTTTGGCATCAGTCCCCTAAAGACAAACAGCGACGCCTATTAACAGATGATTTGGTTAGATAATTCACTTTGTCATACGCCCTTTTATGAGTTGTCAATGTCATTGAAAAGCTTATGGTTAGACTTCATCATTTCATTGTCATTGATCAATACTGCTTAAATTTATAGAAACATGAGAACATGTTATATGGTTTATCATCAGTAAGACAAAAATATCAACTTTGATAATATAATACCGATGCAGAACAAAATTTCGTAAAATGTATAGTTCGAAATTCTTATATACTTAGGAACAAAATAATATAGAATATCATGCATGCTAGTCTCTTACTATACCACAGTCTATTTTTAGCCCTTTTCTGAAGTAGTTTTTTCTTAAATGAAACTTCCTGGTATTAAAAACAATCCCAGATTGTAAGGAATACTTTTTGTTTGTTTCTCTTTTCAATATATACTTATTGCAAAATTGTATGACTGGAGGACCAACTGTCGATACTTTTTCCTTTAATCTTGTAAATATTTAAAAATGTTGAATAATTTGATAGCATGTGATATTTTCGGTTCATGATTTTACGGAGCGCAAGGAGTTAAAATGGAAAGTAGAAAATTAAAATGAAATAGTTTAAACAGAAAAAGTAACCTACATGTAATACCTTTTGTAAATTAACCCTGTTGAACTATAGAAATTTGTGATCTACCCTGAATTTAATGCGTGACAGAAATATTTAGCAGTCATAATATTACCACTTATAGCAAATTACGAGTCGTTTTTTTTTTGTTGGTACGAGCAAATAGATATCATAGATACCATTAGTAATAATTGTTCGAAAGGATTGAAAGTAGTAATGATTGAAAAAATGTAACCCTAAGCAACTGTTTTGTTTTAGTTTCTAAATCAAATTGTTCTTGTTTCATTTTGTAAGTGACGTTCTTATGTTCTGCCTCCTTCCGATATATACAGTAAATCTGCAATAATAATTTTATTTTTTATTAAATCAAGTAATAGACTGAAATGAGACGGTTTGAATTGAATATGGAGTTTAAAAAGAGTTAGGGCTGAAAGTTTAAAGGTCCAAAGATTTATAAGGGATTTCATGCGATGCAATATGTAAGATATTTTCATTATTCATTTTAAAATACTTTACGAGGAATGCTGCCTGTATAACAAGGATAAGATGTAATTTTCAATCAATGAAATGATGAATACTCTTAAACCATTATGTATAGAATTCATCTGTTAGGATACTTTAACATCATATTTTAATGTAATGACACTTTTCACTGGGTTTTATAGAACCCCAATATCCCCAATATCCACTTTCAAGGAAATGATTTAGATTGCACGAAATGAAACACAATAAAAATCAAAGAATTACACAGATAGACTATACATTTTACTCTGAACGAAGGAAGAATAAGTTTACCTGTATACTTTCTTAAAAAGAAGACTGAAATAGGATATTCATAAAATAGAAAGATGTGTAATATAGCACTCATCGTACAAATATAGCAAAGCGTGATAAATCCGTAATCTGGAAGGTGTAAAAATTACCAGATGCAATTCTAAAATAGGTATCCCGAAATCTGTTGTTTGCCTTTCTTTGCCTTTTCCTAAGATCGAGTTCAATATCTAGATAGTAATTAATCAGTACTCAACTTATCTTAATTCCTGTGACAAAGTTTTTCTCGCGAAAGGGACCGTCAAGCCTTTACCGATTTTACAACATAACCAGTGTTATATTTCAGATATAAATAATAGAGGTAATACATTACGTCGTCATTTTCATGGTTTTTAACGTACACGAACGATTTTGTCAATTTTATCGTTTTTTGTCTAACTTATAATGCCAATTGCTCTTCATGGCATCATCATCATCAGAATATGGTGAAATGTTAAATCATAATGAGAAAAGAAAAAGAAAAGAAAAGACTTCAAAATAAAAAAATCATAACACAAATCATACAACTTGCTACCTCTGCAGGGTAAAATCTGGAATAATGATATTTCACTCGATTCATACTGCCATAATTTTGAAATAATACTTTTACCTTATTATGGCCATGACATTTTTACGAAAAAATGGGTAAAATTTATCAAAAATAAATTTTAAGTGGTGACAGTCATTGTAAATTTGACCTCTATTGTTAAATTTAGTTCCAAAGGCTGTTTGTATAGCTGATCTAATTAATATTAAGTTTAAGATTTTATGATGGTGTATGTATTTGTATGTATATATATATATATATATATATATATATATATTATATACATAACTTGTATGTTACTTGAAGTTCTAGGAATGAAATGAATCCCAGCCACGTAGAATGTAGAATAAGCAGCCCAGGAAAGCGAATATTCTTGATTACCATTGTTCTTGAGATATATTCTTTGATCATTCATAATCATATATAATCATTTAGTATTGTTTAGATAATATTCTTGAACATTTATATTTCTTAATTTTTTATTGAAACTTTTCGTGAAACTAAAATTTCAGTGAGTTCTTGTCGCAGTTAAAATGGCGTATCTGCTTAGGCTCGAACCTGATTTTTGATGTTCAACATCCCCGGAGCTTCGGCGTCAAGTGATTAGAGGTATCGTGGGTGATTCTTTTTCAGCAGGGTGTCTCTTCTTGATTATTCCTTCTTCCTCGTAAGCATCAATAGGAAAAATGAAGACTGTCTTACGCCTTTTCATTGTTATGTGACGGATCCTTGCTGGGGTTTTTCTTTCTTCTCAGGAATATGCCGTGGGTGAGGAAATCTTACCTAAGTCTTCGGTTTTCAAGAATACCTTAGTATCTACATAGCATCCATAGACCGAATTTCCCACCGTTCGTACCTCTTCTAGTTGTAGATGATCGATACAAATATTCCTACGTCTAGGGATATAAAAAAAAGTCGCTATTCTGTTGTTTTTGTTTTTTTGTTGCCATGGCCAAACGAATACAAATTTAAGAGCGGGTGGAAATAATATCAAGTGCCAATTTTCCTTGATTCCATCTCAAAATTCAGAAATAAGATTCTTTAGAGATGATATATACGATAAGTGTCGACAAAATGTTCATAAGGAAAGAAATATTAGTGAGACCAGATATGGATTCAGGATTTGGAAGGGGACACAATACCGAAATTTCTCTGACATGAAAAACGGTTGTCAAATTTTTCAGGTGCCTCTGGGACGAAACATTGTAAAGGGGCACGTTAATTTGGGGAGGTTTACTTAGGATATGCCACTTGGGTTTCGGTTTCAAAAGGGAGAACGGGCCAGTCGTGCCCCCATGATTACGACAGTGAGTTTGAATATGTCTCCATATCCCTCGCTTGTTATCTGTTATTTGAACTATACGCGACAGCAATGGAGTCAAATAGTACAGTGATATTTGCTCATTCAGCTCATGCTTATTTTAGAATCATGCATTGTTTAAATCAGAATGCAATTTACCCAGAATCAAGGAATCGCCTGTTTCCGACGTTGCAACAAACTGTTTGTATTCATCTTGTTGAATCGGGTCACAGCAACCATGTATCCACAGGAAGCGTTAACACGGCCTACACGTCCCCGATATGTACCCCAAGGTAATTCGCTCAGACGTTCAACAAACTTTGTCCGTTGTTCTTGGACACCTTACCGCTTTTCATATTTCAGTAAATATTTATGGCGTACTATAAATCGGCATCATCGATGATTTCTAACCACCCCCCCCCCCCGCCCCCCTCGCATTTCCCCCCTCTCTCCGTTTTCCCATTGAAATTAACTTTTAATTATGCTTTGATATAACCTGACAGAAAATATTCACAAGCGTGGAATCATGCAGTGTATAGATACGGCAAAATAATAATAACAATAATAAAAGCTATAAAAATAAATAGAACTCAACAAGTTGGGGATGCCCCTTGTACAATGCGTTCCCCCAAAAATGTTAACAGTTAAAAAAAGTCTCCCAAAATAAATATTTCAAAATATTTCAGGGAAATTTTCATACCTGTGGATAGTTTATATATGGCAATGAGCAAAGTGAGCAAAAAGGGTTGAAAAAGCAGACTTGACAAGAATTAGTATTTTATTGTGACTGATATTAACAAATTTGAGAACCGTTAAAAGCTGACCGTTGCAAAAAGCCTCCCCAAATGATCATTTCAAAATATTCATGAAATTTTCATACCTATTGAGAGCTTAGGGTCTCTCCTATCAGTTGGCACCAAAACATCTAACGATATTTTACGCTTGAGTGAGCAGAAACAATTGTGCATTGGTGCAAAATCCATGGTTGAAAAAAAAATATTCACTGGTTCTGGCTTGTATCAGCAAAGTTGAGTCTTGAAAATGGTTGGAAACTGTCATATTCTGATCATTAAAAGGCAATTTATGAAAGAATAGGCATTGTTTTCTGTATGTCCTGACATATCCTATCAAAACTTTATGGTTGACTGAGAAAGCCAGGTTTAATTAAAACCTTTCCAAAACTAATATTTCAAAACACTCAATAAAGCACTTGATTGCTCACTGAAACATAGAAATGTTGTTAGGTTAGGAGGTACAGAGCAACACATGTTCTTTCATAAATTGTCTATTGATTAAAATATGAAAATTTCTAAGTCTTTAATGACTCATAACTTTGCTGACACCAGCTAGAACAAATATACAAATTCTTGTCTGGATTTTAAATATTTTTAACAAACGTGGCCTTTACTCACGCAGTCGTAAAATATCGCCAGATCTTATGTGTCATGTAATAGAAGAGAGCCTAAGCTTTCCACAGGTACGCAATTTTGGTTCAAATATTTTGAAATATTTATTAGGGGAGCCTTTTTTAGACAATTTACTTTTTCTGGGACACACTGTATACGAATGCGCCTTTAAGAAAAAAACAACAACAACAAAGAAGTAGATTTGTCGATAAATCTGATAAGTTACAGGATTACAGGTTTTGTTTTTTACATTCTTTTCCAGACAAACTTCAACAATGTTAATATGTTATTGTGATAAGGGAAAATGTCCCGTAAAAAGTTTTTCAATACTTTTGTTCTTTTCTAAAGGGGAAGAGGATCAAAGTTTTCAAAACACCTTTTTAAAATTTTTGATGGAGAGAGTGTATGTTCTATCTTTCCCTCGTAGTCTTCACTCAGTCCCTTTGTTAATTTTCTAAATCTCGTATTTTAAAGTATTATTAAGATTTCTACTTAAATTTATGATCTTGTCTTCGCCTTTGCAAGATGGTGTGCATCTCCCTCCCCCTTCCCCCCCCCCCCACTTTGCCTCCTTTCTACATTTCCGCATTGAAAATATATTTTGAGTATAATTCAAATACCCTGACAGAAAACATTTCCAAGCGTAGAATCGGCACTGTGGATACGGAAAAAAAAGAAGAGAAGAATAATAAAAAGCTTTATATTAGAAAAAAACAAAAACAAAACATATCAAGTATATTTATAGATAAATCTGATAATTTACAGGTCTCGTTTTCGACATACTTTTCCAGACAAACTTTGATAAGGTTTCTCTGTTATTTATATTAGAGAAAATATTCCTTAAAAGTTATTCAGTACCTATGGTCTTATTTGATGTAGCAGGAGATCAAATTTTTAAAAACACTTTTTTTTTAATATGTGTGTGTTTTCTAAATCTCGTTTTTAAAAGTATTTTTAAGATTACTTATATTTATGATCTTTTCCTCACCTTTACAAGATGATATTAATGAATATATGGCTATCTGTTTACTTATTTATTTATTGATATGTGATATATTGATATATGTGATATTGATATATGTATATACATATATATATAAAATTCGACTTCGTTCTTGTCTCATTTCCCTCTCCCTTCCCCTCCCTCTCTCTTCTTTCTTCTCGTTTCTGTCTCACTAACTTTCTCTCTCTCTCTCTCTCTTCGTTCCTCTCTCTCTCTCTCTCTCTCTGTCTTTCCCTGATATTCTTTTCTCTACCTGCTCCTTTTTGCCTTTCCTATGCTATTTCCTTAAAAAAAGAAAAACAACCCACTTATGAACTTCCAAGCTTACAACTTATAATATAAGTCATATAAGTGTCGACTGTTTAATTCTTAGTCGATATTCGATACGATATTTTCAACATAAATATTTTGGGAAAATGATAACGATCAAATGAAACAGTTTAACAAAAATATAGTTCAGTTCATTTCATGAATTATCCCAATTAAAGAAACTAATAATGTAACTGTCTTCATTTCATACCAATATTATTAAAATTAAAGAAACTAGATCTATTAATCTTCTCGAAATTAAATTTGAAATGGGAAGCAATCGTAAATATTCCTGAAAATGATATTCCCAACAGGCACGAAGACGATAAGTATGAAATTTTCCCATTTTGTTCCTGTGATGAAACCAGGGTAATCTGATAAAAATATGATGTTATGGTTTTCTGCACAGCATGAGATAACCACTGCGCCAGCAAGTGACATCTTCGTCTACCTTTGGTCGACCTGACATCGGAGACTTTTAAGAGAAAAAAAGGTTGATGATATGCAGGGTTTGACATAAACAACTATCTGTTTTGTCTTCCTTTCTTATCCTGCCAATCAATATTGAGACCAAATCTTCATAAGTGTTTGAGAAACGAGCATGGCGTACAGGCGCAATTTCGCCAAGAGGGATAAATAACGTCACTAGCCCAAGTTTAATCTTTCCCGTTTCTAAATTTTGTCCCTTGTTTATGGTGAAAATGTAATTTTACACATATAGACCACCTCACTCCTCGGATGTGAGGTGGTGGTTGCCCGAATATGAATTTGAAAATTCTCCGAAGGCTGCAGACACCTCACAGACCCTCGACACCCCCGTCTCGTATTTGAGAAAGGTATAATGACGAAGTGTAGTTATGCTGCTTCTCTGTTTAGAAAATGGAGAAGAAAGCAATTGTGGTACATGTTAATGTTATGGGTAGTCATGAGTTCTGGTTTTAGAAAATATATGATTTCACAGAATCAAACGAATGTTCAAGACTATAAATAAATGATATCAAGCAAATTGTTTTGGTAGAGACTTTAGCAGGAGAATGAGCAAGAAAAGAACCCGAGCTATTATTCCCGAAGCCACATGCATGTGTAACACGTGCGGTCCTACAGTTTTTGTGCAAGTGTGCGTTGTACTTTTTATTGGATATGGTGAATTTGTATATCATGGTCCAAACAGCTAATTTACAACTCCTTTTAGCCAGTTTCTTCTAGAACTGAATGCAACTCTGTTTTTAGACCTCAAGATCAGCTTTAAGTATAGTTTCAGTAGCCTTTAGCATGCCTAGGAAGCGTCATTGGATGGAGCCAATTTGACAACTGGAGGAACTATATTTCAAGGTGAGGAAACAATGGATCGGAAAAGCCTCTCGCAATAAAACTTTGGCTCGTGTCAGGGTTGGTCTCCAGTTAGGAAGCAAGTATCAAAATTACACTATATTTGCCTTTCTTCGTCGAAAGTATAACGTTAGATGAAAGATAAGGTTGAGTTCAAGTAAAGGTGAAAAATAATTTGTGAGCTTTCTCATTCCTTTTATGTTAGTTGGGAAGAACATCATAGTAAAAATGTCGCCTGAAAAAGGATTGCTTTTCAGATACCGTCATATTCGATATATGACGATAAACAGCTGAAGTGTTCGGGCCGAACATTCATGCCACATGTATTTGCAGTCCCATATACCCATTTCTGTGTGCAGTGCATGTGCTTTTCAGCGAGATTGTGTATATTTTTAAATCATTTTGATGATTCTAAAACCTCACAGTTTACACTAATCCTTACGTAGACATGGTCAACCTTTCCCAGTCGGTTTGAGACAGTTTCATTCACAAAGTAATCGCAAGACCAGGGGAGCGTTTCATCAAGCATTTTGTCAGTGATTTTTACTGACAAATTTGCTCTCAGCCAATCAGATGCAAGGATTTCAGTAGCTTATAACAGTTGTCGGTAAAAATCACCGACAAAATGCTTGATGAAACGCTCCCCAGAAGTCGATTTCATCTTTAAGTGTTGCAAACTGGTTTTAGGTTAGGGTTATGTCTGGTTAGGGTTAGGTTTATTGTATAATCCTAGGATGAAGTAATTCGGCTAGTGTAAGATATTTCCCGCAGAATAATTGTCACCGAAGCTTGTGTGGTAGAGCTGTGATTACTCAAAAGATTTCTAACGGGATAGACCATCCTGATATCAAGTCACTTTGAATAAAAGCAGTAAAATCGAAAGATATAGAATCAGTGGAAGTTTGAGAAAATCTGGTAAATGGTAAGGAATTTATGACCTTTAAAGCTATGTGAAAATCTTCAAGTGACGACCTCCTTCAAATCAATGTGATATGTATTTATGTATTTATTTATTGAACTTCATTGACATACCCATTAATGTTTTGGTTCGAATATAACACCAAAACAACAATAATAATAACACATGACACAATTTAATTGTGTACTTACTATCAAACAGGTAGGAAGTTTAGAGAAAATACAGAAAAGAGTGTGTAAAATAATTCTTGGTACAAATTACGTAGATTATGAAAATGCTCTTACAACATGTGAATTAGAACGGTTAGAAATTAGGCGAGAAAAACTATGTATCTATAAAATAACCCACAAATGTAAAGACTGGTTAAAAAAAATATTTCCATTTCTTTAAGACATGTATCAAATTTGCACTGTTCAAATGCAAAACGGTTCGATTCAGAAAGAGTGCAGTACCACATTTCATAGATCTAATCAATGCCCAGTAATGTTCATATTTCTCCTTAAGATTATACAGAATCGCATTATTATTGCTTTATAGTTTCTATTTAGTTTAATTTTTAGCCCAATTTTGCTATTTTAATTCGTATTCATGTTTTGTATTTTCATATTTTGTTTTGTACAATGTATATTGTCATTCTTATTTCATATGTTATTTTTATCTTGATGAATTTTTATGTATTTCTGCAATGTAAACATGCTGATTTCAGCCTTTGGGCTGCCAATCATGTATTGAATTTTATATAAAATAAATCATTATTAAAAAAAATGACAAAATAATATATATGACGAGTATAACATCTCAGTAACAGAAACGTATTTATGTCATAATTGATCACTAGAATGCTCTTTTATAAAATATACATTATCATGCAGATTATGTACATGTAATGTAAAGTGACAAGAAAACGAACCAATACTTTGCACTTGAAGACATTGGAAATGCTATAAAAACATAGTTATACATTATATATGGGTATTTCCTGAAATAAGGGTCCCAATTTGTGACATTTTTGGTGTCCCTGTTTCATATGAAACACACTGGTTTTTTTTTTGTGGCTCCGGGTAGAGGCAAAGAGTGGAGTAAGATTGAGTACTATTCTAACAGTGAAGATGCAATGTTATGCTCAGAATCACTTTGCAGTTTTACTCCACGATTTGGCATCTTACACTCAGAGCCACGAAAATATATGTGTTTCATATGTAAGGGGGGGGGGGGGGCACCAAGCATGAATGTCACAAATTGGGACCCTTATTTCTTGAAGGACCCTTATTTCTTGGAGTACCCATATAGATATTCCTGAGAATTAACAATTAAAAGGTTACCACGTTGGTCAATGATTGATATTAGTGTGTTGCAAAAAAAGTTGGCAAATTCTTGTATGAGGGCGTACGTCTTCTTTGAGTGACATCATAAATATGAATTTCTTCAAACTGTTCAGGTTTTCAAAGTTATCATTGTAAGACATAATCAAAAACAATTCTCTTCTTATTCTAAACTTCTCACATTGCATGACATAATGGAATTGGTCCCCTTCTATATATCTGCAGCATACATTCTTCGCAAAAAATCACAAAAGGTCATACGAATACATCAGTGAAAGGGTTGATAAATGCCATTCATTACAGGAGACAAACCCCGTATTATTTTCTCAGTATACTATATTCAAGGTGTAATTTTTTATGCTCAAAATATTTCTGTAAAGAGATATTGTTGAAATGACATTTGAATGCCTGGTATAATTTGGTTGATTATGGATCTCCTAAGAAATTGCAAATCATTCATTTTCATAATTGGTACCTTAAAATTTGTTTGTAAAAGAAGGTCAATTAACTCATTGTCTGCCACATAAATACTCTTCTATATGGGATTTGCGTGTAGAGTCTGTACCAAGTGGCACAATGGCACAGTAAGCGTTAAGAGTAGTAAGGTAAAGATGGTTTCAAAATATTTACACGTTACCGTTCTTTTCTTAGAATTGTGAAATTCAAACGAAACTGATACTCTAAGGTAATTGTCGGTGTGACAATCTATATGAAAATTAAAATGAACAATACAAGACTTAAAGAAATGATATATATTCATACAGTATTACACATTAAAAACATATAAATTCGCTTTCATGGAAAACTGTTCACTTGCACTTTTTGTGGGCTGAAATTATAGTTAATGAAATGAACGCCATGAGAGCTTACCGTCGAAAACAATATGTGCTTAAAGGGAAGGTTGAGTTCTGGGAAAGGGAAACAATAATTTGTGAGCTTTCTCATTCTTTTTATGTTATTTTGGAAGATTATCATAGTAGAAATGTCCCGTGAAAAGGATTGCTCTTCAAAATGGCCTCACGTTCAAAATATGACAAGAAACAGCTGAAATGTTCTTGCCGAACATTTGTTTGTAGTCCCATATACACATTTCTGTGTGCAATGCATGTGACTCTCAGCAGGATTGTTTCAATTTCTTATCATTTTGGTGATCCCAAAACCTTAAAGCATACACCAAGTCTTATGCGCTATATAATCAACCTCTCCAAATCGATATGAAACAGTTGCTTTCACAATTCAGTCTCATTGCCACAACTCAACTTTTTATTTAAAGCAATAATTTCATTTTTTTTTTCGATTATATCCTACCACCAATAATACTCGCTCTTAACGCTCAATATTTTTGTACATTTCTTTGGAAAAATAGGAAAAATTGTTATGAGATATATACATTTATAATGAGAAAATACTAGATTTGGCGCAGTGCGGCGTTGTACACATAACCCACTCATACACCACACACTCCCACACGCGCACACCCGCACATATTTATCCACACATACCCACCTCACATCATCTATACACGCAACGAATGAACGAACCACAAAAATGTAAAATAGTAAAACTCTATAACCTAATAAAAGCGTCACTTTATACAAAGTGTTCCCTAAATTTCGGGGTATTTTTTCTAAGAAATTTCTGTTAACATTATAACACTTTTTTTGGGGGGGGGGGGGGGGAAGATGAAGGACTTCTCGGATAATTTTTCCTATTTCGTTTTAAAGAGGTCACAACAAGTGATCGAATAACATTTACATGATTTAGGTCAACTACAAATTGAATTCGTCTGCAGAGATCTTTTAGAAGAAACGAAGTAGATTATCCCCCCAATTGTGTGTCTAAACGTATGATAATATCACAACTTTACGAAGTGGGTAATGACTTACAGAAGGGTTTTCCAAAATAATTATAATTCTTTCAAGTAAAGATTAGCCTTAGCCCGGTAAGGAATGAACGTTTTTTTTTTTTCAATTATCATATGCACACGAATAGTTAAACTTCTCATTTCATTACAGATTTTTGTTCAATTCAACTAGCTTTTTGTATTCAGTTAATTTCAGTTTCAGTTTATATTTCATATCATATCACATAAATGGAACATAAACAATAATCAATGCATTATTACAATATTATAAGAATACATCTTGAATGCTTTAACAACAGAAAAATATATGCAAGTGGACATACAGAGACACAGATCAATTTTGCATCATTTTAAAGTTGAAATAAGGAAAACAAATTATAGTGCGAAATATAAGGAAATCTAGTAAAAAGCTAGGCTTGTATTTGTAGATTCCCTTAAGAATGAAAA
>CM046833.1:21651543-21689043 GCA_025618425.1 Heliocidaris tuberculata
TAACAGAAATAGATTTTTTTTAAAGGCGTGTTTTTTGTTTGTTTGTTTTTGTTTTTGTTTTTGTTTTTGTTTGTTTGTTTTTTTGCGAGGGGGGGGGGGGGGGGGTTCACTAATGTAACAGTAAATGTTTTGAAGTCATCAAAGTTTTTATTTGAAATGAGTGCCCTGCAATACCGGATATCTGAGTTAATAAATTATGCCAGCCATGAATATATGTTGCGCATGCGCTATGATAGTTTATGAGGTTATACCACGTGACCACAATGAAGGAATGCTAACCCCTGCTTGTATGATCGATCGCAGTGTATTTTATTCGAACGTCTTAACCAATCAACTGTTTTCCATCCACTCCTGACCGCACCATATGCAAGGACTATCATGTCATTATGGGTCCGCCAAAGCATGGGAAACAAATATATAATATCCTGTCACCCGCAAAAACCGTCCCATTGTGAGAGATTTGACTGGGCAATCCATCATAAGTAACATGTCACATGGTCTGACTTGTCTTCTCCGTCTCGGTGTTAAAGGTGGGCGCGGAATTCCCATGCCTTTATTAATATTAATGGGATTAACCTGATTCCTGAAAAGGAAAAAAATTAAAAAAAAAATTAAAAATGGGTACAACTGAAATCTGTTGTTGCATTTGCGCAAGGGGCATGACATTTTCCTTAAGCTAGAGAAGACCAGTGTTAGTCTAGAGGAAAGGTCAGCCTCTAATACAATCCTGAGATACTTTTCCACTTTGAGTGTAATTGGTTAAGTTCATTAAATCATTTAATTCAACATAAACTTTAAATCTTAAAGGAAACAACATTTCAAAAAATAAATCGATTTAGAATTTACTTAAATAATTGAAGTACAGAAGGGATGCAGTTAAAACAGATGCGTATATCCTTTATATTTCATAATAAAGAAAATGTAGTTGTTAATTAGGAGATCTTTTCTATTCGTTTCCTAGCTTTAGGGTAAAAAATAGTTCTATGCTATATAGCGCACAAAAATAGGACCTGTCACGAATTTTCGGTGCTTCCTAGCACCTTCATCAAGTGATAATGACAAAAATTTTATCCTTGTTGCGTTTACTTTTGTTTCATTTTTGTTTCTTCATAATATGCCAACACGTGGATTGTATATCGAATATTTATATCGAATATGTATATCGAATATGTATATCGAATATGTATATATATATATATATATACACACAGTGTGAGTCAATAAAAAGGAAACCCAGATTCAACCCTAAATATCGTAACCATCAGTGCACATAGGTTTCATCAAATATACTCAAATTATAGCCTATCATGTTGTCTTTAATTTGACACCTTGATCAATACAATCCGACAATGGATAAATAAACAGTAAAATTTTCCCTGATTCATGTCAAATTTTCCACTGCCCAAGTTTTGAGTGAAATCAATGGTCAACCCAAGGTGAGTTGAATGGTCTCCATTCCAGTTGAATGCACTCACACATAAATGACATAATGAAAGTATCTCCTGAATATCATTCAGCCAAAACCTGAGCAAAGACGA
This sequence comes from Heliocidaris tuberculata, assembly GCA_025618425.1. Taxonomy (NCBI): domain Eukaryota; kingdom Metazoa; phylum Echinodermata; class Echinoidea; order Camarodonta; family Echinometridae; genus Heliocidaris; species Heliocidaris tuberculata. The sequence continues at coordinate 21,653,082 of CM046833.1, forward strand.
TGTTGACATGCTTCATGAAATGGCCAGTGCTCAGTTATCAATGATCGCATTTTAGTGAGCAGACTATCAAATTAAAGAAGATATTATCAACTGTCATATCATTCTAATACATTTCAGCGATTTCACTTGGTTTTTATGATGGAATATGGCAAGCAATCAAACATTGATAAATATTTGATATGCACCATGCAAGAAATGCATTTTATGTTATTATTATTATTATATTATTATTATTATTATTATTATTATTATTATTATTATTATCATTATCATGTATCTCATAATATATCTTTAAAAAAATAAATTTACGGTACGGGAAGGGGAGAGGGAAGGGAAGTGTGTCGCCTCGATAGCGTTTATCTGTAATTTTCTCGTATTTTCTTTTTCAGAATATTTTCTCATAATTGATAATTATGTTTTTATATATTTTTTGGAAGTGGATATTCGCAAAAATTAAAGCCATCAAACTAATTCTGTCACCTTCCTGCGAGATAAAATTGAAAAGTTTTCGTCATAGGGAAATATATCTAGACACATTATCCTTCTTATATCATGTATAAATTAAGTAATTGTTTGTTTATTAAATTATTCGTATTAACTGTTAAAGAAGAAAATTTACTACGAGGAATAAGATGAATTAAATTAAATCGAATTCAAGCAAACTAATCGCCAGAGATATTTACAATAAATGATATGTGATCATCAGACCTTGCATATTTAACTAAATTTTAAAAAAAACCGTCAATTGCACTCACAATCTTTGCACATGCAACTGCTTTTTTAAGACAATGCCGGAGAGAAATATAGTATAATAATTGATTCGATCAGTCACTAGTAAAAAGCACCAAATAAGATCCAATAAACCTAAAAATGGCAAGTCATGGCGGTCGGAAAAATAGGTCATTCCTTAAAAAACACCCACATTTTGATTATAAGGTTTTGATCCTGAGGCCTTTAAACCGAGACAGACGGGAACATTGAGATAATGTATTTATTCGTCTGACCGCATAACGCGTGCGAGCATGCAACATACAAAGCATGGTAGCTACTTGAACTTGTAATACAGGCAGGCAGACACTGAAGGAAAATTTCGCTAGTGTTGACCAACTTGCAAGATATACATAAAGAAAATTTTAGACAAATTAAACATTGGTATATATTTCCTTCTTAATGGAATCCGGTTTAATTCCATATTTCTCTCTTTTTAAAACATTAATATTTCCCAAATTGCTTGTTTGATAAAGGTTTAATACAATTTGCCTTTTCTTACTCATCATGCTCACGGCTAGATACAGGTACTGAACTATTCTGAAGATATACATTTGTAACGGAAATGTACAGATGTATACACATATTTTTTTCTTAGTGAATGAATAAGGGTCTTACCCAGTGTTTATCATTAAACAGTTAAAACATCAAGTTTTCTCCTCTGAAAAATAATTTACATCTTCTAAATTTGCTTGTTTGATAATGACTAAACATGTTATCCTTCATTTCTTTGATGTTGCTATTCTTGCTTTTGTTTGGAAAAACTATATTATAGTTATTATCTCAGTGATCAATTTGGTAATGTGTATCTTCGATATAATAAATGAGCATGTGAGTAATAATGCAACATCTGTGCATTTGACAGACATAGTACTTACATAGGTTAACAATTGAATTAATTCAAAAAGTAATCCGTGAATTAAGAAAATATATTAAGGTAAAGATGCACCTAAATATTTCCACTTTGGTAATAGCAGTATAGTATTTCATTCCTAATCCTCTCTTAGAGGAAAGGAGTTCACAGAAATAGGCAAAACGATACGTTAATAGGAAGATAATACTTGGACGTTATTCTTACGATAAAATGAGAATGAAATAAAAATGTTTCATCAGTTTACTTTGTAATATCTTTGAAAGTTAGATGAAAGCATATAATTTCTTTAATCTTCTATATATTCAATTTTTGATTTGTTCTTTCATCCGTACATTCGGCTATCTGAAAATTATTTGATCTTTTTCTTGAATTTATTTTGTAATTTGTGTCCTAATATTAAAGGAAGACCAGTTTTCTATATATTCATTTTAATGATTTCTTTCTTCGTATTCATAGGCTTTGATAACTCTATGTTTATATTCTTAGAGCAATTTAGCACAATAACAGTAATGTCGTACACCTTATGAATAATACTCCACTTTCATATTTGAATATTCAAGTAATAATGGTAATTACACGGAAAGTAATACATGTTAGATCCTTTACGACCTTTTTCTGAAGCATTTCAACATTCTCATATTTCCATACTTATACTTATCTGCATGTTGGAAAGTTAAAAACACCATTGACATCGGTGTATTCATGAATGATGATGATAATTGAATAATATAATACAAAAGTTAAATGTGAGAGACGAGAATACTGCGGGGGAAAGCATCCAAAGCCTTTCGAAATTCGACTTTCTTAAAGATGTTTCTCGTTATTATTCAATCACATGTGAGTAACATATGGACTGCACATGAAACGGAGGGAAGAAGTTGAGACGATTCCAGATAAAAGGCAATGCCGTGGATTGACGAAATCGCTTCGGGATTTGTTCTTCAGATACATATTTAACATTGAAATTACTTTAATTTTGAGGGGTACATATATTTTTTCTATATTTTTCTCTCAATTTTTGACTGAATATTGCAGAAGAGAGGAATTAAGCTCCAAATGGCTTGAATAAAAAATAACAAGCGTATCATATCAGGTATATCCACGATTTCTTTATTGATATTACCTTGTTCATCCAATAGGACTGTAAAGATTCACCTTAAATGACCAATGCAATAATTGACTAATTATTAAAGATCCTGTACGATTTAACACGAATAAAATACAACTAGTAGTTTATCCGTACATTCTTTTTATCAGACATAGAAATATATATTTTTGAGAGATTAGATATGCGAGACTTAAATCAAATAAGCAGAACTATATATACAAAGCATATTTCCAAAATTCTTGCCGAATTTTTCAGCTTGCTGGTGAAATGTCTCAGTGACTTAGTTTCACATGCTGCGAATTCTACGTTTACAGACACGTCTCGAATTGTGCATGCCATTTAGCAGACGAATGAGACAATACGAACAGAAGTGCTTATTTAAGGACAGTTTGTTAAAAGCGCATGAAGAAAAATTCCGTATACTTTATTTAGTAGGCCTACCAAATTAATACTGAAGGTTGTAGCACATGGTGAATTAAAACATTCACGTACATAGAGGATACTAGGCTTTGTTTCTTTTAAAAAAAGTATAAGACAGGAAAATACAATTTATAATACTTTTCATAGCTGCAAGGAGCATATTCATATGTATGGAAGTGGGTAACTTTATGAGCGGAGTACGGCATGAACCTCAGCCAGAGGTCCGGCGACCTTTCACTTCAAATTCCCGTTCGGGAAGGCACGTGCATAATATATATGGGACGGTAATGACTAAAGAACAAATTTCACCGGAGCAGCAGGCGAGCGTTACCGCGAAACATTCGGCTGCACTCGACACCATGCTTCGCTGGACGATTTCGTCTTGTTTCGTGTGTACTCGTGAGGAAAGTGCACGCTTTGCGTCGTACTTTGTACTACGAATGGGGGGTTCCACGCCTATTGTTCGCGCGGGAACGAACCGGGTACTGCAGGGCTTAGCGTCGATTGGGGATAAAAAATGCTCGACTTACCAAGATTTTCGAACACATGACGTCTTATTTATATCAAATGTGAAAGATTAAATGATATTAAGGCAAATACTTGCAAGAAGGGAATTTAGAAAGATGTTTAACAGCAAGAAATTTATCAACTAAAACGGGCTAAAACGTACATGTATTTTCATTTGATCATTTCCCCAAACTTACTTTTAAACCAGTGATGATTTTTTTTTTTTAATGATTCAAAGATTCTTTTTTATATATTTATTATGATTTATTCATTCCCTTTTCCTTTGGTTATCCTAAGAAAGTGATGGAATGAGGCAAGAAATAATAAGAACTACTAATTGATAGTAAATGAGACTTATATGACTACTTAGTAGCATTTGGAATTAAAACTGAAAAAAAAAAATCACAACAGACTGAAACATTTAAAACAAACTCAAATGGAAAAGTCGGATTTAAGATGTCGTTTTTCTTTGCTCGTGGCTCAAGGCTTGATAGGCAATATATCATATATATGAAACCCATATTCGCTGCCTTAAAGATGACTAAAATACTTAGCCTACAGAACAAGACATCCTACATGACCAAGATTATGAAATGTCTAAAATATTTCAATATATTTTTTTTCATTCTAGATATATTATCACCATGATCACCAGCATGTAAATACGGTAGTCCGATATGAATAGTTTCAAAGAAGGAAATAAGAACTGAAAGAAAATGACAAAAAGGAAAAATACTAAGTAAACTACAGAGAAACAAATAGAAGGAGATACGAATACAGGTCAACAGATTTCTTTAAAATACGAGTTTTCTATAAAAAAAAAAAATTAAAAAAAAATAATAAAATGTAGCGTTTTCATTTTTCCAAGGACAATAAGAAAGAAATAAAATTTTTGTGATAGACTGTTGTAGATTGTAATAACTTATAAATATAATGACAAGTTGTCGAAAGATAAAACATTTTATTAATATATTGAAATTAAAGTAAACTTTCTGCAAACTTTCTGCGAATTTATCAAGAATGACAAATATATTTTAAAGCAAAATATTATATTCTACTGGCATTCATAGGTTTTTTTATTTCTTGGAAGTAAATTAAACACGTAAAACATATTTATGTAATTGATTTTTACCTACATACATATTTCCTTCCTGACATAAGGTTTCATATAGGATTATTAGAAAAGAAAAGAAAATTCACATTGGTTTGTTGAGACCTTGATGAATAGTTACTCCTTACATTAAACTTCGACCGTGTGTAGAACAATGGTACGATGGTGAGTGTATCAGACTGCCACTTATTCATTTTTTTTTTGTTTGTTTTTTTTAATTACCGAAGAGTATTTCCGCGCTAAAGTAAAGATAAACTTGACATGTGAATTGCTTAAGGATTAAAAAAGTTTCAGCGTATGGGCTATTGTATGTGTCGATGCTTTCTCATTAAGCTTGCAAGATTTGAATGCTAACCTGGAAAGGAAAACACAATATTTTCAAACAATATATTAAAATCATTATTTACATTATGACTTGTAAAGTCTTAAAGTAAGGTATATGTCATAGTTTGTGTACATTAAAACAAAAATGGTCAACAGAATTATTATGTATTATCGTATTTTAGCTCAATAGGGAGAGTGTGCTCTGAGCCTGTAGGAGACGCAAACCAGCGACTTACCCATGGTTCTGGGGGAAGAGTACCTCTAATAGCCCGCTCATAGCTTGGGGGAAGACTTCCACGAGGAAGTGCCTCATATAAGTTCACCCGAACGGTGAACATGATTCGACCCGACTGCACCCGGCCCGTCTGTCCGAGTGTACTGAAGCCCCATACACACATTAAACTTTCGTAACTTAAATTTGATGTTTATATTTAATAAGCTGGTTATCAGATAACTGAAAAGCATTACACTTTTAAAAATTTCATATTCAAAACTTAATATTTAAGATTTATACATAACAACTTAAGACGTTGAAAGAGAAGTGTTGTTGTCGCTTCTGTATTCATATTTTATATTCAAATTTCTCTGAACAGTCAACTAAATCAGTGGGAGGCTTTTCATCAAATTATTTTAAGTGCAATGTAACAAAGTGTATTCTCAATATATTATAATTATTTATTTACATCATTATTATTAGCTGAATTATCCATAGATAGAATGGATTCAATCAAGACATTGTAGGAGATGGCCTACCTCCTTCGCCTTCAATATTCCATTTATTTTCTAATTCACGACTTTTCTTGGAATAGATGTATATATTATAAATGGATATTTTCAATCTCCATCTCAGAACTTTTGAAGTTTACATGGATATATATATATGTACGGTCTTAATAATTGATCGTTGTTAAAACATGATGATTACTGTCTTTGTTGCTGTTTTGGTTTTGATTGTCAATTTTAATATATCTCATTATTGGTATCCCGTTATGATTGTAAGGGTAAAAATATAAATATAAAGTTACATCGTTACCATTATTTCAGGAATAATTCACTCTGTAACATTTAATACATTTTTTATTTTTATCTAGTTATTTAACATGTTGGTTATGGACTTTTAAGAATTTAATATTGCTCACACTTCCCCTGAAATATAAGCCTATAGTACTTTAAAATCATGAGTATGTAAACTTCTTTGAGAAAATATTTAAAAGCAGTATGGAATCATGAACTAATGATGGATGTATGTAACAAAATATACTATCATCATTACTTAGTTCTGTGAGTTAATTTAAGCATAAATGTATTTTCCCATCGTCTCTGTAGAATTGGATGAACGCTTTTTCCACGAGTAAATGCAGTAATCTTTAAATATGCATAAATTAGTTTCTTGAAAAATCATATTTACACGACTCGACTTGTGGCGCAATTCCTTCAGTTTTAAGATAACACACAATTTGTGGAAGCATGCTTGTTGACACGTCTTCACATCCATCTAGTGATGTTGACGCTTAAAGGAGTTTTACATTGTGGAAATGAAAACTGCCCGAGATTCTATCACGTAGTTAATTCATTGTCTAAAATTAAGAAAGAAAGAAGAAAGAAAGTCGTTTGTGACTTCATGTGCTGGAATAGGAAAGATTAATTAAAGCGTACATGAATTTTGGATTAAGTCTAAAATCACAAATTATGAAAAAAATTGAGTATTCCAGAGAGAAATGTTATTTAACGCATGACAAGGGCAGAAAATATATGATTATAGACTTCTGTTTTCGTTGACTATTTTAGAGGAGTTATTGCAAATTAGTTGTATTTAAGCGAATTTGAAACATGAATATTATGCAAAATATGCTCTATAAATCTTAAATTGATACCAGTAGGCAGTTTATTGTTCTAAACTTCAAAATATCATGAGATGACACGCTGTATCATTATCAAGTAACCGTCCCAGAATCTCTCCACATAATCTGTGCGCATTTACAACACCTTTATGAATACCGTTTTCAAATATTAAAAAAAAAAAACAAACAATGCAGAATATTGCAATGTCTCGTAGTAAGTTGTTGGGAAGTCATTCTGAATCATGTGTTGCATAGGAATCCGCAAATACTGTCATGACAATATAGGATTGTCAGAAGAACTTAAAATGGCATGTATGAACGTACTTGCAATCAATCACTTTTGTCTACAATATTATACAGCACAAAACAGGCAGGAACGCAATACCAAGGCCATTCCGACTTAATGTAGGATACAAGTATTGGTAAATTTGTTAATATAAAAAAAACGTTTTTAAAAAATATTAAAAGTCATCGTAAATTCCATGATTGTCAAATAGCAACCAAAATCTATATAAAAGCAAGTAATTGTGTGGGTTGCTGTTGTTGTTTTAATTTTGTTATGATATGTGAGAAGCATACACTAAGGAACCCTATTTAGTTGATCCAAATCCAAATCAATGCAAATGATGTTTTTAATCACCTTTGGAGAGCCACAAACTCACAAGGTTCCTTTGAAGGGGATTTAGCCCTTTATGTAAATTTGCCTCTAATGGAAGCGGGAAAATTTGATAAATAATAATATCTACAATTTCTTTTTTGAATGTTACTAATGATATTTTATATGTGGGTTTGGTGCGGTAATGTATGTGTAATGTGTGTAATGTGACTTAATACATGGAGGGTTCTCCAACTTGTTTTGTGCCCATTCCTCAAAATATAACTGTTCTTGATTTGTAAGCTGGAACAGACATTTGTTGTTCATAGAGGAAATGTAGAGATATAGGTCAGTCATGGAAAATGTTATACTTTATCATGAGAATGCGGAAAAGAAGTGAATTACAAATTTTCTAATCATGAAAAGAAGTTAACTATATCATGAAAATATGGAAAAGGAGTGAATTAAATATATTTTCTAGTCGTGGAAAACAGTATACTATATCATGAAACTACGAAAAAGGAGTGAAATAAGTAAAAAAGTTTTCCATGTATGACGTCAAATAGTCTTACCAAACTCCCAATTGGAGACTCCTTACATTTTTTTGTGATTTTAAATTTTCCAAATCACATAATTTTCTTATATACTTAATATACCTATTTTTTTTTGACCCACTCCGGTGAACTTTTCATTAAGGGTTAAATCACATTTTTATTTATAGAGACATTTCTTCCAACCCAGATATGTCCAGGCGACACGTGTTGACTTATAACTCAGATATGTAAACCCAGCGATGCCCAGCATGCTTCTGATGAAAGTGGGTTATTTTTTTGGAAGCAAAAATGAATGTTAATCTACCTACCTCATTGCACTTGAAGAGGCAATTAGGCTGAGCTGCAATGGCGTAACATGCGGATTTAATCGGGAGCATGAGCCGAAAGGGTCCTTTCACAGGAAGTTAGACATTTCTTAGCGCATATTGGAATGGCATATAAAAAATAATTGATTTTTCTTTTTCACGAAAGATTGGAAAATCCCCTTTAAAACTATCCAACCAATTATTACATAAATCTTGTCATGTGAAATCTGATGCTGTAGTATTCGTTTTTGCATTACATTATTTCAAAGACTAGCCTTGTCTTGAACATTTTCCTAAACAGAACAGTTTTCCACTACTGCAACTTCTGCAACAACTACTACTGCTCTTACTAATGCGAAACTGTTGTTTCTGCTACTGCTGCTACCATTACTACTATTAAAGATATGTTGATAATATATATATGTTGTGTTTTAGTTTTTTTTTTACACGGTTTATTGGAGTTACGTTGATTAGACGATCTTACTTGTTGTTGATTTGTTGTTGTTTTTTTTTTTTTGGGGGGGGGGGAGGGGGGAAGGGGGTATTTCTTTTTTTTTAATTTAATTTTATTTTTTTTGTACAAGTAGCCCTTCCGTTCATTAGGTCCAAATTGATTTTTTGGTAATGAAATGAATTTTGAAAAAACAAACCCCAAACCTCGAAACTTTAGATATTATGTGAAATTTCGAGATAGGTCTGATAATTTTATAGTGAATTACTGTAGATCTGTAAAATTCAAGCTGAAAGCTTTATACAAATTGGTGGTAAAATACATACATTAGAAACTGTACTCCACACTTTACCTTTTCATGTATATTTATAGTTCGTTATTCATTTAACTGAAATGATTGAATCTAGGCAAGTTTAAGAAAAAATAATGTGTGGTTTTATCAGGGACCTACATCTGTCTCCTTCACCTATGATGCCCACAGTCTGCTGTCGTAGCAAATGGTGCTGGAAGCTGTGTCTGTGTTTAACAATTACCAGATTATAGCTTATCTCATAACTACTGGATATTAAACCAGCCTAAATCCAAATATGATTAGAAACTCTGTGTTATTATGAGCTGGAATTGAAACCAGATAGGATTATTATGTTTTCCATTGCCCATTACGGCTTCTTAAGAAAACCTTGTCATAAAGGTACGGGCCTTACTTGTTTCCGTCGGTGAAATTGAGTACATGGCGATGCCATGAGCATTGTATACGTGAGACTCTGAAGTTCATGATTAGACGGCCAAAGGTCGTCTGTCTGGGATAGCCTCATTTCCAGATAATCACGTATTTATTTTTCTTTGAAGAAAGGGTAGCCACAAGTAAGGAGAATGACTTGACGTGGTACCTCCTCGATCAAGTATTAGCCATTGTTAGTTTTTATTAACATGTTTGTCGGTCTGCACGGTTGACGTAGATTTTTGTCCAGCTATGCTTCACAACTATGAAATATGGCGAGATATTATACAACTAAAATAGGAATCACTCTATGGAAGGCTATAGTTGCAAAATATGGGACCCTGCCACATCCGTTCGTCTTCCTCACGCAGATGGCGCAGTTCCAGCATGGAATATGATGTGAGGCACACACATACACCCTCACACACACACACACGCGGGTAATTCGTCGGCTTTTTGTGTATTTATTGCGGATCCTGAGGAAGACGTCCACCTTCCCCCACCCCCTGAACGGACCACTCTTTAAAAAGAAAAATCTTTCTTTATACAGCTTTCTTTTGAAAACATTTGGTTTTTGTTTCGTATTTGTAATGATCATTCGAAAATGAAACCTGTTGGTTTCTTTTGTTTTTTCTTTTGGCTTCAGGGATTTTTTAGACCTACTCTGGGATATTTGAAGTGTTATAATCTTCTTTAGCCCTTTCAGGACAGGAATTATTTCAGGGCTAAATTAATCACATTTTATTCTTCAGATTGGCAACATTATTATTTTTCTTTTAGTGCTACATGGTTCTAATAAGGTGTTAAGTCTTTAAAAACATTATACATGGTTCGAAATATGTTGAAAAGTTGAAGAAAAAAAATTAATAACAAAAAACAATGATTTTGAACCTCTTTTATGTGTTGCCAATTTAAGGATTTTAAAGCTTATTCTAGTTTTTAAAATTTCTGGCAACAAACGCAATATGATCATGCAACAAAAATGGACACAGTGTGTGCAGAAATTTTTTGCTCTTTCTACTCATGCATCTAGTATATTTTTAGAGCTCTGAATCAGAAGTTATTAAGCCAAAAGTTATTTTTGCCCCTTTTCATTACTGTGTATTTTGTCCAGGAGGGGTAAAGAAGATATCATTTCAATTGATTAAGATTACTCATATCAAAGAGAGTAATTACTTTTGTAAAAGTTTAAGGAGGGGTTCTAATACGTTCTTAGAATCTTGTCCCAATCATGAAGCTTGCACACCTTGGTATATTTCAATTTGATAATATCATTTGGAGTGGAATTCCACAAATTTTCAGGTTTGGGAAGGCTGAACGTATATGGGGAATCCTGGGGAGCGTTTCATCAAGTGTTTTGTCAGTAAATTTTACCGTCAACTGTTATAAGCTACTGAAATCATTTTATCTGATTGGCTGAGAGCAAATTTGTGGGTAAAAATCACCGACAAAACACTTGCTGAAACGCTCCCCTGTTTTACCCTTCACAACATGTGATGGAGCAGAGAAAGTTTCTGAATAAGTTAACTTGCCATTTTGCCTTTTTATACGGAATTGAAGTTTTTAAAATTTGAATTTTTGATACATGAGCAAATTGAGAACTCAAGTATCGGTCCGAGTCCTGCAAAGCAAGGCCCCTCGCTAAGGCCATGGAATATTTGACGTATTGTAATTATTGACCAATAATGTATGTAATCTGTACTTTTTGGCAGGAGTGTCATTATTTCTGAAGGAAAAATCTATAAATGGTTTCGGGACTTAAAAAAAAGACCCTTATTTAGTAAATTCTGAATGACAGCAAAAGCCCTTAGTTGTTGTTAATAAACGAAATTATTAATTAGGAAAAAAGATCTACTGGTAAGAGAAAACGTTTTATATATACAGATGTACTCTACATACCTCCACAAATCACAGCAAAATGTTTAATATTAATATTAATAACATGTGTTTTTAAAATGCAATGTAATAATGAAGATTTTTTTTTCTGAATGCTATTAAAAAACTTGAAATGTCATAGAACATCAGTCCAATCTTGTTAAAAAATATTTTATTTCTCTGTTAGATGTTAAAATTGCAATATTATTGTGTGATTTTCCCCCCATTTTTTTTTTGTTTTGTTTGTTTCATAAAGCTATCAAAAACTCAAAACATCGTTAAATGTAAGTTGTCACAAAAAATGTAAATCCTTTTACATCCTTTTAGTGACACCACAATTGTTGAATGCCCTGAACATTTCTTCAGAAGGCTCGATACTATTGAATTCTTGATTTGCTGTTATGAAATTTGGATACTATATATTTTCTCCTTTGTTTATGAAAATGACAAATTTATTGCTTTGTCACAGAAATTCATATTTCTTGGTCTGTTTTAAGGATTGGTTTATTCGTTTGGAAACGTTACGAAATTTTTGTACCAATCAGTTGCTTGGATCCAGTCAATTCTGTCTTTTGAAATTTATGTTTACCGTAATGACCAATTTGGACATCAGTTTTATAGTAGATTTGTTACCGTATTGCAGTAAACCTTCAGTTTCGCAACTTATACTGGTAACAGTAAGAATTTTTTTTGTTAAAAACACTTAGTATTTTGGAGTATCCAATTATCCTGAAACCCAAACGGTTTTTTGGGGGGTCAAAAGTATCGTTTTTATTCTAATTTTTAAAAAAGGGTTTCATAGGAATGAAAAAAGAAGGTTGCTTTTCGATTCTCTCAATCCAATAGACATGTTAAAATGCATAACAACTGTATAAATATTACAACAATGGTTAGATAACATTTTCCTTTATATAACTGAGGTATTATTAGATAAAATTTCCCTTATTACAACGAATGGTTATATGGTGTATGCTATATGGAATTCTCTCCACAAAAATATTTACACAATTTTGAGGATTCTTTTCTTTTATAGAACATGTCTGGGAAAGACCGTTCTCAATGAAAAGAAATATACATATCGTAGTATGATTTGTAAATCGACTCTTTTGTTTATGAATACAATCTAAATTAAGCATTATCATTAGTGATGGTATGTGCTTTCTACATACAAATTCAAAAGGCAGTAAGTTAACCCATTGCCCACTGGAACCAGGTGTTTCCTATACTAAACCTATGGGAATGAGAGAATTAAGTAGTCAACAGGTTCATTGAAAAGTTACCTTTACACGAGAGTAATGAAAGATTATTTGAATAAGACATTTAATTTCTCCTGAAAAAAAATATTTGCAAACATTGTGCTTTTTGGTCATGAAGTGTGTTTATTTTGTTTATTTCTTTCTTCTTCTTTTTTTTTTTCAGTGGCTGTGATACCACAAAACAAACGCCTTTACATTCTTCGATATTTTTACTATTACTGTTCTTAAAATGAAAAATTACCAGCTCTTAAAAAACTGTTTAAAGTCACATGTTTATGCATGGGTTTACCTTAGTCATTGTTAGTTGGCATGATAAATTATCGAATTTACTTACAATAATTTCTTGCAATAATGATATTCATTTTGAAATATAAAAAAGATGAGTGGAATTATAATTATAATTTTGATCTGGAAATATCTTTGATGTTTACCTTATCAAACATTTCATAATAAAAGCATATAACTGTGATATAATTGCAACTAATAAATGATTATAAATCAAATTACTGTTTCAACGGGGTTTTATTATTTTTTAAAATCTTGTTTTCATTTGTTTATATTTTAACCTTACGTCGCAGAAATTGTAATCTTGATACATATATAAATAAATATTGTATATATATACATATTTATAGTTCTGCCTCAGAGTAGCAGTAAAATCCAGATGAAAAAACAAAACAAACTGTACAACTCAACAAATACCATTTGAAAAACAAGTGCAATTTCTATACGGAAATATATATAAATCAAGGTAAAAAAAAAATCAAACTTTTAGCACAGTAAGTTAAAGAGAGTAGCTTTTATTTCTATGAAATTATATTCGAAAAATATTGCTTTAAATTCTAATCCAAATTCGATTTTTACATATCAAATCTTTGTTAAGTATAAGTGAAATGTAAAAAATCTAACAAAAAGTTCACATCATTAGCTTGATTTTTTTTAAAACAAAAAGTTACTTAAAATTATACTTTTACTTAATCTTACTTTGAGTTGTTTTGGATGAAAGTGTAATAATACATACTAAAAATAAATATTCAAGGTTTCGAGATTTCAGGGTTCCTTTTATTTTCCACATGATGTCTTTCAGTGTTTTACATATATACAAATTGATGTAACATAATATCAAACTAAATTACAATAAGAAATGTTAACATAAATGGAAAGACTAAAAAAAATAAGTACAGTAATTACATATAATACACAATTATACTATCATAATTTCGGTAAAATTAGGCATAGTAAAGAAACATAACTGGAAGAGTATATTTGCTATTATGATGAAATAATTGTTGGTTGTAAGAAGAAACATAATTCGTTAAGAAATGAGAGTGTTGGTCAAGATAATGAATTTGGTGGAAGCGTGTTTCTTCGGTGCATCTAGGTTTTAAAAGTTAAAAAGCATCAGTTTTCTCCAAAAGCTTTAAAAACTATAAGAGGACACTGTCGGAATTATCTGCCCGACCGGAACAATCTACCTTCCCCTGTAAAAATCCTGTTCCCTTTCTTTCAACATAGTGTTCTCGAATGGATTTTTTTTTCTTCTTCTTGTTATTTTGCGGTTTATAGATGAATCTTTTTATTGAAAATTATTTGTGATTGGTAAGTTTGGATAGAATCGTAAAATGAGTGAACAGGCCGTAGCACTATAGAGATATAGCGCTTACTGGAAAAGCCCAACTATAAATGCAAAATATGTGACTTGTCGAAAATAAAGGTGTTATAGAGCAGTTTTGTAAAGCTTGTGTTCCCCTCTCGAAGATATTAAAAAATCAGCAACAGAATGAAATCATACTTTTACCATCAAAAAGCTTAACTATAAATGCAAAATATGCTAAATATGTGATTTGTCGAAAATAAAGGTGTTATAGAGCAATTTTGTAAAGCTTGTGTTCTCCTCTCGAAGATATTAAAGAAATCAGCAACTGAATGAAATCATGCTTTTACCTTTTCGACTTTTACCATCACTATACAATTGAGAATCAGAAGGAGATAGTAAAATGTGGGTAGGACGTCCAGTGAAACTGAAATGCACATTGAAAAGGACGACGCAACCCTAAACTTGTCTCATAAAAACTTTTTTCACTATATGTGGTGGAACAATGTTGGTTCAACGTGATATCAAACATATTATTGGAGGTACAGGAAAACTACGTGTAATGGAAAAGATATCACGACGATAAAAACAAACTCAAAGAAAAAAAACAAAAACAAACACAAACATCTAGTCGTAATTTTTTTTGTAGGATATTTGTTTCTGTGTCGTTTTTTTGTGTTTGTTTTGTGTTTTGTTTTTTGTTTTGTTTTTGTTTTTTGTTTTTTGTTTTGTTTTGGGAGGTGAGGATCTCTTTCTGTTGTGTCAAAGCACTAGTAAACAAATTACAAGAAATTGAATATAAATGTATTTACAATAACACATACGCTTGCAATAGTTTATGTTTTTCCGAGACGACATGATAACAATTACGAAATGAAAAGAACTGCCAGAAAAGAAAAGAAACATACAAGCTTACTCCATCAGCTTAAAGTAAGATAGAATTTTAACTCTCTCTATATAAGCCTATCTGTTTAAAAGGTTTCGTTTTGTTTTAAATTTGTTCAAATGATTTTTGGAATATATTTTCGTATAAGTTTATGAACGATAAAAACAATGTAATTTGGTACCTTAGGGTAATATTGCTATTTCAAATGATACCCAGGATTATACGTGATATATGCAACGAGTATGCTTTGTCTTTATACAGTATGGTTTAATATTGATCGTCCTATTTGACTATCAGGGACTTATGCAGCAATTATTTCACAGTATTTCACTGAACAGTTGAAGAGAAAATGGACTGTTTGTAACCATAAGGGACATGACACAAAAAGAAAAAAGGAATTTTTTACTATTCTGAACAGTGTGAAAAAGATGTAATTTTGGGGGTTCAATATGTCTACTTCAGGTATTAACAGAAGCTTATGATCACACTCTAAACATAATTACAATTTGTAAAACAATTAGACTACACATTTCCTTGTTAGAACAAAAAAAGTGGAGTTACGGACAAGACACTTTTGTCCCCTTTCTTTAAACCACCAGAACTTCGGTTTAAAATATTCAATTGCTCATGCCAACCTTCTATCAGTAATCCTTGTTACAATCATCATAATTTACAAAGAAAAAAGAATCATCTCTGGAATGCTTGTGGCGTGAAATAATGAAACCCAAAGAAAAAGTGTTTAAGACAAAATTGTCGCCACATTTTGCCCCCCCCCCGATTGATTTTTTAATAAAGAAAATCAGACCCAATTGTACTTCAGTCATATTTATATAACAATCAAATGAAAGAGTCTGGGCTCTTTTTTTTATATTAGTTTATTATGATAGCACAGAAATTTCTGATTTTATTGCCAATTTTATGATTTTTTGAAAGTGGACAATTTCTGTGGAATTGCCCTTTTTTACGCTGATGTTATGCAAGCTTACATGGAACCACGTTTAGCTATATTAACTATTTGCATATGTTAATCCCTAAAAATATGCGAGTTTGATGTGGAATTGAAAGGGCTTACCTCAAGCTATTATCATGGTTATGATTAGTTTCAAATGCAGGCAGAATATTTACTCTTACTGTGCCAAGGGCTTTTCTTGTTTCAATAATTTTCAAAAAAAAAAAAACAAAACGGAAACAATGTTTACTTTTCAAATGATCGTATGTTTTTTTGTTTTTTTTTTACCATGTCTTGTATCTCAACATGTTGAGTACAAAATGTGCAGGAAATTTATTTCTCTTTCTGGTGATACCAATCCTGCTTATTATACTAAAGTCCACGAATAAAAATATTGCAAACTATAAATGAGTTTCCTTTTACTCCTTGATGTTTCTGTTCCTCAGTCGTTAACTTTTGTCTGATGCTAAAATTAGAAAAGATCCTGTACAAAATTTGCAATTTTCTATTAAAAAAATTATAGTGGCATATAGTAATTCTGGATATTTAGAATACTTGATTCATCTTTTAAACAGTAATATATATCGGCCATAATATACATATTTCTTGGTGGAGCAATTTGTGATTGGAAAGACCTATTCTGTATTTGACACCGGCAAGAATTAACATATTTACGGTGATTTAATACATAAAATATATTCGTTTGATTTTTCAATTACAAGAGGCATGTTTTTTTTGTCTTAGCTCATTTATTTTATTTTCTCATTATAACAATAAAAGATATGATAACCTAATGCGCGCTGTCCCGTACAAGATCGGTGCCTCTAAATAAATACGAACAACATGAAATAATCATGATATTGTGATATATAACGCAGTGACATTATATAAAGGCTTTTTTGTCTGAGATCAAGATAGGAAAATCAAGTCTTCTTTTATTTCCGTTGAAACGTATCCATTTAAAATGTATGCTATGTATAATACTTGGAATGGTATATTACAATGAGCATTTATCAAGCCAATAATCATCATATAATCTCTAAAAATTAAATATAAATATAAAGAATTAAATTACAAAGTAATGCAGATTTTGATCATTTCTTTTCATTAACTCTTACAGTGCCGATGTCACGTATATGTGAAAAACATACTAGTTATGTTTAGTCGCACATTGCACCATCAATGATTATCTATTCGGTGTTTAATTTGTATCAAAGTTTAGGGCATGAATCAAGCATTTCAAAAGTCAAAGAAACAATATATGGTGCCATAAATATTTTCAGAGAAAATTCAGATTTGGCAGAGGATGTTTCTCACTTTTACTATAAAGCAATAGTAAACAAACGAGGAGTAAAGGATTGAAAGTAAACCCTATTTAAATTTGCAATAGTTTCTTTACATGAAATGAGTAAAATATACATGCTTGGTATCATTAAAAGAATAATCAATTTCCTACTTATTTTGTACACATTATTTTGTTATATAAAACACAGATAGAATGGTGCAAGCATTTGAAAGGTGAACATTGTTCACGTTTTGGTAAAATCTCGTACCGGTAAAACCCTTTAAACCAATTTTGTTCGTGTCTGCCTTTCCACTTTTTTCTTTTACAGATCTACCATAATTTTTATCCCTTGAGCTTTAATATTACTGAGTTATTGGGGGGGGGGGGGGTCAGAATTAATCACATATTATTTTGTTGAGTCTATATCTTCCGCATGGTTTTTAAATTGATTATGCATGATATCTGAATAAACTTTATGGAACCATCTAGTCATAAAGGAGTAAATGTACCTTCAAAAATAGGTAAATAGGAACAACTCAACTAAGAAGCTTATTATATTATTGTTCCAAAAAGCCCATTTTCTCAAAGTTTCATTTGTTGGTAAAACCACTGTCGTTTCATTCGTCATTTTCGTTGAAACGAAGAAGACCAAAAAACGTTAGATATTACCTTTTATGCAAACTACATGTTTTATGCACACACCACTTTTTACCAGTAGTAAATCGTTAAAAAAAAACAAAAAAAAAACACGACAGTGTAATGTCGGGTTATGCCTTGTTCATCTTGTTATATTTGTTCTAAAATTATATATATATATATATATATATATATATATATATATATATATATACATATATAACATAATTCTAATTTCATATATACTTTTTCGTTAATTAACTGTAGAAAATGATTTCTATCCGTTATAGATCAATATCTGCGGACGTACGGAACTGTAAAAATACAAAAAAAAAATGCAGAAAAACATAAGCTTCAATCTTTATTGCAAAAATATGATATAAAAATGGAAATAAAGTGAAAGGCAATCCTGTTCTCGAAATTCCATTTAAAGGGGATATCTAATATTCCAATGACTAATATAATTAATCTAGTGCACCTCTATGTTGCTTGTTTTGAAATGATGATAAAGCATTTAAGTTCTTTTTGTTGAAATAAAAATTAAATGGTTTTATTGAAAAATTCCATAATCGCAGTCCTAGGACTGTATTGACGTGGATTACAATGCTTAAAAACAAAAATATACAAACTAACAAAGATACAACAAAATATAGAATTATTACAAAATACAAGCATTTTTACAGTAAATATTCAAGTTCAATGGAATTACGAAGAGAAAGAAGAGGGAGAGAGAGAGAGAGAGAGAGAGTAAAAGCCAGCAAACGAGTAGAATGAGATGAAAAAGGCAAGACAGAGGGCAATGGAGGGAGAGGGAAAGAAAGAGACGTAGAAAAGGTTAAGAGGAGAAATATGGGTACATCTGAACAAAGTGCGGGAAAACATTAGTGGAGGGGTCTATTAAGAAAACATGGCTTTATTTCATAGACCATATTAAAAGAAACGTGCTTATTTTAGTACTATTAATACATTTTGTTTGTTAACTCTTTCAGTGCCGATGTCACATAGTGACAGATATAGCCTTGTCATTTTCATTCACAATTGCTCGACCACAGGAAAGGTATATGGTGGCCATTCAAAAGTTTGAGCATAAATCAAGCATTCTAAATATATGATTATAATTATATGCTACCATAGAAATTTTCAAAGAAAATTGCAGATTTTTAAAAGGATATTACCTTATTTCCATATTAACAATAGCAAACAAATGAGAAACAGAAAAATAATGGACAAAAAAGAAACTCAAATGTAATTTTCAAATGTAAAATGTAAATTTTTGTAATTCTTATGCATAAAGTTGAGTAAAGTAATAATGTTTGGTATCATAAGAAATGGTAATAAATTTCCTACAAGTTTTGTATACAATATTTTGTGAAATAACAGATGGTTAATGAAGTGCAGACATTTGAAAAGTAAGCATTGATCACATTTTGGTAAAATTTTAAAGAGAACTAAACCCCTTGGCACAGTAAGAGTTGATAAGGATGAGAGGGGGGGGGGGGAGAGGGTTAGCAAAAACAAGACAAACACAGAAATCTTATGAACATGCAACAGGGGAAAAGGGAGAAATGATAAAGAAATGATAAAGATAGCTAGAAGGAGAGAAGTAGAAATAAAAAGGGAAACGCAAGAGGAAAGAGACGGCCTTATGTAGTAGGTTTCATCCTATAAGTATACAGTGACGTTTCTTGGCTGTTGTATATACACAGCTATTCAACAAGAAAAGTTTATATTTACGTTCAAATGTGTTAAACGTGTAATATATGGGGGTTACATATTATTTGACTATAACTACTCTAACATTCTCATCATCATTAATTTACACAGGTAATCAAACCCAGAGTAATAATATGCTTCGGTTCTCAGCATTTATTCCTTCATGTTTAACAAAATCCATACAGCAAAATATGACGACTCAATGTTTTGAAGAATAGGCGTACTGATTAGCTTTTGTAAAATAATCAAATCCTTATTTGCCTAGAAACTTAACCCTTTTAAAAATCTCAATATGTTACCATGCTATGTTAATAAACTCTTTATCAGAGATTGGTTTTCTATTCCCAGATAAATAGATATGATAAACTTGATAGTAAAAGAATAAATAAGAAAAAGGGTAGAGCTTAAGGTAAACAAGAAAAAAAAAACCTCCTAAGGTGATTCGCTGTTAAGTGAATACCTGATGAATCTAAAGAAGTTCCAGTTTGCTTGAAATTAATTGATTTTGTTCTTCCCTTTGTCAGATGCGTGTTTGTGACTTTCAAGACAATTAGATATAGAACGGTGTTGTATAAATGTCGTGTAATAAAATTGAGCAAATGTATGGATCGTAAAGTGTACTACATCATTTTCAAGTAAACAAAATAAAGGGATTGAATAAGGCTTGAAATCTATTATATATTGTTAATGAAAACGAATGTGTATCGTCTAGTCTGAAAAAAACAGAAATGTCATTTTCTTAGTTTCCATTTTGGAAAACGAGTGTAAACAGAGCTGGTAGTTATTATCTACAAAATTATTATCTTGCCTTTTTCCTCTGTGTTTTTTGGATATCTAACTTGAGTGGATAGAAGAATACTCCGTATCAAAACGAATGTTAAACACAACTTATAAGGTACACCATGCTGTCCTCCACTTTGATATGTATATACAACACAATCAGGGCCTCATAGAAGAACAGTTATCTAACTGAAAGAGTTACCCTGTTTAAACATAACAAATAAAAATGAATAAAATCGCATAGACGAAAATCAACCGAGGCAATTTTGATAGCCTTGTCGATCACCATTTGAAATGTGCGAAAATTACAATGACGTATTACTTAATCCGAACATGATTTCTATGAGATATAAAAAAGGGTATTGAAACACCCTTAAGTTTAAGTTGATTTTTCAAAAGTCTTTGCGACCGTGCTAAACTTGATACCGTTAATTCGTAAAGCGTTAAAGCAACAAAAATTGTAAAGTAAATTTTATTGTGTTTGTCTTGTCTTGGTTTTCTCACTTGGATATGCAACTCTTTTTTCTTTATTTGGTACTTCTATATCAATCACTTAATGAATGAGGGAGGGGAACAAGACGAAAAAATACATCAAATTTGGAAGGGGAGTTTGAAAAAAAAGCTTCAAATATTATAATTGTGAATCTAATGATTCTGCATGAAAAATAAAACATAGTGATATGGAGATATATGCAGGGAGAAATGGATTGAAATGCACCAGCTCAAGTCACTGGTTACACTGAAGTTACAGTCGTATATGTAGTTGTAAAATAACAAGGAGAATTAAAGCACAAGATCTATATTTCATGCCTCATTGGGGGAAGCGCATCACATCATAGGTGATGTAATTAAGTAAAGAAGGTTCCAATCTTGGTTTTTGTATAAACTGTGATGTATAGATGAACAGTTCTGATTATTTAGTGAGGCGTAGAAATACTCCCCAAGTATTGACAAAAATATTACTAAGAAAAGTAAAAAAAAAAATGTATTGAGTGGAATAAATTCTTCAAATATATATAAATGATATGATGTATATACGGGGGTAGATGGAATTTTGGACAATTGCCCCTATCTCTCAAAAGAAATGAAGGAAAATGCTATCAATATTACGTCAACATAGTTTGTCAATCGAGATCTCAATGGTGGAAAAACATATGTTTATATAAATAAATATATAATGTGATAGGAATGTTAGAATAATGGTTGCGTAGCTTAAATGTATTGGCTCTTGGGAACTTTGATTTAAGCTACGCAACATTATTCTCTCATTCCTTTCACATTGTATTTATTTCCACGAGAGTTGACAAACCTGTTGTATATGTTATTTCCTTACACTTATATATATATATATATATATATATATATATATATATATATATATATATATATATATATATATACATGTAGTCGATATTATGAAATGATACAAAAACAATGCTTGTATGCAGTGATAATGAGCGGTATTGAAGGATAGACTGTAAGCTCACAATTTAGTGGGAAGCCGATGGGGAAGTACCGGGGCAAACTTTAGGGGAAGATATGATTCGAGGTTCAACACCCATATATACAGACAGTTGAAAGATAAACGATTTTGTATGCGTTGAGGTGCAAATTGCAACCAAAATCTAAAAAGGGACACACACACACTCTTAAGTCTTTAAATACAGTATATTTTAAATCTTTATTTACGCTGCATTTAAAGTATGTATTTCGTTTTTCTTGATGTTTACTAATTTATTGGATATTAATGAAGAGGAGTACGAAATCATACCTTAGAATGGGAGTGTGAAAAGAATCCATCCGTCAGAATTTCATTATGAAACCTTATGTTTGTTAAAATTAGAAATAACTTGAAGGGAATTCTTCTCTTGATATATTTGAAATATAAATGAACCTGCATACAGATCGTTTCCCCAAGAGGTAAATGTGTTTTTCTGATTTGAATTTGATTCATGAGAGAAGCCGTGAAGTCTTATTCAAGGCAGGAGTCTGAGTTCCACCAGACACATTTTTTTGCTGTTAGAGACCGATGTGCAGAATTTGAAAGTGTCATGATGGATAAAGAAGTACAGTGTGATCATGTCCTTTTTCTAAAGACATTTACTTGAAATGCTCCGTGTAAACAATTTTGACAGGAGATTAGATGAATGGGTGGGGAAAAACCTAAATTATCGTATGGCTAGTTTCTGTGGATTAGTATATTCCTCTTAAAGATAAAATCCTGCATTTTGTTGTTGTTGTTGTTGTCTTTTTTTTTTAAGAATTGAAAGTGTTTTCATAAAGACTTACAGACACAGATCTAGAACAGTCGATTTATTTTGCTACAGGCTAAGCAAAATTCTACCCGGATTGTGATATTTATAGGACTCTATTTTGACACAAACAAATGAATTAAGTGATGTAATATTATGCCAACATAACTTAAAAATCTGATAAGATTCGTATCCAATATGGTACTTCATTTGCGAAAGAATGTACTCGGGGGGAAACTGAACATGATTGACAAATCCTCTTGATTTTGAGTATGTATTGTTAATGATTTTAACGAATGTGACTGATATCGGTAGTTGACTGTTCTATTACAAATCCTTTTCGTATTCTACAAAGTGTTTAATAGTAGAAATATTTTTAAAAACACGTATATCAGTATGCAATAATGTTCGAAGTTAATGTACTTATTGCATAACAGTAGTATTGACAATTGACGTGATTGTGTATTGCCCTTCCCGCTCAGCGGAGCGCTGGTGGAACACGACCGAGGAGGTTCGGCTGCATGACCCGCGGTTCATACGGTGAAAATCTGGATAGCTTTTTTCTCACCAATTTCCAGTATAGACCTAACCCTTTATGGTGTGTATAAACAAATAAAACTTATGCTGAAATATCAGTATATATTAGTGAGCTACATCAGCTTCCTTGATTAGGAAATATGTTATGCCTAAGGTAACATTTTGTAATAAGTAGAAAGTCAAAAATGAAAGAAGTTTACGGGATAGCAGAATTTAGAATCAACTGTCTGTAGCAAAAATGTCTTCACAGTTAGCTTGCTTGTAACATCAGGAATTCTAGCGGGGGAGGGGGGGGGGGGGATGGGTCAAACTTATTGGCTCTGGCTATCCGAAATATATATCTTAAAGTTACTAATTTCTTCAAATTCATAAGCATTTTACATGTCCATAGATAATGCAGGTATAAAAAAACCTTCTTCCGCAACTACAAATCCCCCATCCCATAAAAAGACCTATCGAACTTCTGAGCTTCTGGTATGAAAATATTATCTTAGATTTCAATATCATTTCAAAGCCATCAGCATTCACCATAGAGAAAGCTAAAATAGGCCTACTTATAATTTCTTCAGAAGGTTTCCTATCAGGTTAGGGTACACCATTCGTGAACAAAGCAAGTGTTAGGCAATATATGACTTTGATCGAATTCAACTGAATTTATTTATTAAAAGGTAAAACTTACATGCAGCCTCAAAGACACAATGAGAAACGGACTTGCTTTAGAGCAAAAAACAAAGAATACTGCATCTTGTAATTTGAATGGGTCTGAAAAGCATATCCCCTGCATAAAATTCTATGACCATGTTCATGCTCATATTAAGATTTGAAATATTCAAATCTTGAATTTATTCGTTTTAACGATAAAAGATGAATAGAAGAGCACATTTTGTGATCAAACATATGCAAAGATTTCATCAATACTAGACAATATAGGAATTGTGAAGTCAGACTCTTACAATTTTAATGATATAGAATGAATAGAAGAGCACATTTTGTAATCAATAAAGGCAAAGATTTTCATCAATACTGGAAAATATAGGAATCGTGAAGTCAGAACTTTACCATATAGCTATACAATACCTAACTATATTGCAAAATATAATGTTTGACTTTCAATCAGTTATTAGACCTACTTTCTGTTTGTATTAATTTCTGTTTCGGAGAAGAGGCAATAATAATATGAATCACCTTATCCAGACAAAATGGGAATTTATATGATCTAAGTATCACCTTTTCATGTAGAAAAAATAACATGTCACTTTTTATTAACTTCAGTTCTATAAAATCCAGTATACATTTTAGAAAAAAAAGCAGTTAAATTACGTGAATGAAAAATATACATAGCTATGTACACAATATAAGTTCCTCCATATATATGTTTACTGAAAGTTGATCTTTCAATATTGAATTAGAGTTAAAGGAAACAGATCCGATTTGTTTTCAGGATCATTGTCGGATTCTGTCTTCGATTTCATCTTTAATTCACGTAACTTATAACGGGATTTTGTTAATTCAAGTTCAATCACTTCTTCCATCAACAACAACAACAACAAACGAATTAATATGTAATACATAATACGACGAAATTATGTATGTATCCTTAGATAAAGCGAACATATGTCTTTCAGAAAGTACTTATTTGAATATTTTTAACAGATCATTTTGCATTTCAATATTATAGTCAAATATACTATATAACTCTGTAGAAATATATATCTATGTAAAAGATTTTATTGTCATTTACATTACATGACAGATTTCACATAGATCCCATAAGTTATTTGCAAAAAAAATAATTTTTGAAATCTGTACATTGTTTAGAAATACAGATCAATAATGATAATATAATTGAAATATTGTCAACCAAATCAAATATAAGAATGGTAAAAAAAAAAAAAAAAAATCGATATAGATATTACGACAGGAGAAAGGTCTTAGGGATATATGCTAGAACTTTGGTTTTTGTACGTACATTCTTTCTTTTTGTTTGTTTCAAGGGCGTCATGGGATGACTCATGTAGTCCGTAGCACAAAGAAATTCGATAAATACGCAGTTGAGTCACATTTCCCCTTAAAGATAGTGTTCAAACCTTCTCTGTCTTTGAGTGACCATTTGATAAAATAATAAATAGGCCCTATTTCATTTTATATGATTATTTTGGCCTTGAAATTTCACAGTAAAAGAGGATCTACTTTATGCTAACTTTTGAAATTCTTGTCATTATTTCCTAGTTCGTGATGAGTCCAAGCTGACCAATCAGTGATCGCCATCTAAGAGAGCGCCGTGTCACGCGGAGGAATATGGACCGGCCTCAGGGTTCCGTTGAAAAATACCGGGGGTACGTGATGCTAGAAAGCAACGGGTATAACTAAATAACCCTGGATTTCTGACTTTACCTCCTGGTGCTTCGTTGGTTGTATGCTGATAATGCAATGCTGGCATGCTCTAGACATGCACAAAGGAAAAGGTGTGCTTAAGGTAGGCCTACATTTGAAAGGAATGTAAGCTCATTTGTACACGTCTGCTTTGTCTCTTGTGTGTGAAGGTAGATACCACGTGTATCACCTTCAGTCGGGGTCCACGGGCATGGGGGAAAAGAATTTCGTGTATATGCTTATGTGGGTTTTTGTGGGTGTGCGTCGAACATCAATGTATTTTTCAGTCATTTATCGTAACATGTAAACTGAAATTTGAAATGTGCAAACAGTACACGTGGTACTAATACACATTTTACGTTTGGCAACTTTATTTTTTATTAATAGATATTGTGAGGCACTTCCTGTTAGCTATATCATTGATACACTCATGTCTGCTGCACTGAAAGACACTTAGAAACACATGGAAAGTGACAAATGATTAATATGCCCATGAAAAGAACAATCTAGGAATATATAAATCAACCCCAACATTTAACACATTTAAACGTAAATATAAATTTTCCTTGTTGGAACGTTAAAGTAAAAGTATACTCCTAGATTTAAACCAAATGTATTCTTTCCTCCTGCGTTCCCTCTATCTCTTTCTATTCTCCCTTCTATTCCTCCACCTTTGCTTCTAGTTATCCCTGCCTCTTTATCTTTTCTCCCCCTGTATTGCTTATTCACATCATTTTTCTGTATTTTCTTTCTTTCTTTCTCTTTCTCTCTCTCTCTCTCTCTCTCTCTCTCTCTCTATCTCTGCCCAATACTGTTTACATCCCCCTTCTTTGCTTGTTCTCCTCCCTCTCTGTTTACAAATTTGTCAAATTTGTTAATAGTGCTCAAATTAGCACGTTTCTTTCTTCTTTTTTTCCTTCTAATTCAAGGACTTTTACTATTTCGATTTTTGTCAAACAGGGGTCTAAAAAATGCAAGCCATGCTTATTTGATAGACTCCCCACTTTTGTTTTTCTTTACAACTACATTGTTTACATTATACCAATTATCGCTTTCTCAGTTTAAACCATAACCAAGTCCACTGAATGATGGTCTGTTAAATCTATGTTTCAATTCATATATTTTTTATGTTCCTGTTCTTAATTTTCGTATGTACTGTTTAAACTATATTGTAAAAGATATACATCTTTGTGGAAAATCAGTAGTAAACTTTGAAAATTTTGAATAAATGGATGTTATAAATATGTAACATTATCTTCATATCTTTGCTAAGATAGGATTTAAAAGGGGGGGGGGTATAAGTATTTCTTGTCTACCCCAATTGAATATATTCGTTTTAATCCTATATTGAGACCACTCTATGTATTTGTGTGTGTGTTTTAAATATTGAATTGCTTGAGTCATTGCCTACAGGAACCGGGTAGTCCCTTGTAAAGCCTATTTTAATAAGAGAATTCAGTAGTCAGCGGCTTAAAAATCAAGTTGCATCTTAATATTGATTTAAAATGGTAATACACAGTCTTCATCTTCTTTTTTAAAGTACAGAATAATTTATATCATTTACAACCTTCAAATTCCTCAACTCATATCTTACTTTCCTTTTCGTCATATAAGTGTGCTACATGTATAATCCGGTCAAACAACGGTTTTATTCACTTGTAAATGCATTTGGCATAC
Source organism: Heliocidaris tuberculata (assembly GCA_025618425.1). Lineage (NCBI taxonomy): Eukaryota > Metazoa > Echinodermata > Echinoidea > Camarodonta > Echinometridae > Heliocidaris > Heliocidaris tuberculata. The sequence goes on from CM046833.1 coordinate 21,680,474, forward strand.
GTGTTATTTTCTTTACTTAACATTAATTTCATCTCTTTCTGAGAGACAGGATATGAAACAATATTCATATTAATTTGTACCAATAAAAGTAGATATATATTAATTATTAACAATATTTTATAAAACAAGGTTTATTCGAAGCCATATTTATGTATTATTTTGTAAAGATATTGGATATTGGAGTATTGGATCGTACTGTCGATTCCATTTAGATAAATATTGGATTCGAGAAGCCATCAATTTTACAAAATTATTAGATGGAAGAGAACATGGTAATATACAAGACCACGACCAAAAATCTTTTGCAATGCTGGAGCGCTTTTATTTATTCACTGGAAATTTTAAAGAATTTGCATGAGATCCATATTTACCACAGAGCCGATATCGAAAGTGATATTCTACATTGGCAACGACGGTTCTTTTTGTATAAATGTTTGAAAATGTGAACAATATACTCCCCTAACATTTATGGATTCGTTCAATGTGCTGAAACAGCAGACTCTCTTTCTGAGAGCTCTGGAAGGCCAATTACTTTGCCATACTTTTGCATGGCATTGATAAAAGCTACGTTCTTACTTATTAAAATTAAGGTTGAGTTCTGGTTATAGTGAAAAAGGGGGGGGGGCATTTTGTATTTCATGTGGAACAATGCCATAGCAGCAAAGTTACGTGAAAATGATTGCTGATTAAATGCCATAATATTCAAGATTTGACTAGAAATAGTTTACCTTTTTGCCAAACTTTCATTCCACATGTGTTTGTAGTCCTATATACCCATAATTTTGTGTGTTGTGCTTTTTGCTTTACATGATTTTCTTTTGAGCAAGATTGAGTCAATTTGTTATTCTTTTTATGATTTCAAAACATCACAATACACGATTATTCTCATGTACTACATAGTCTTACTTTCCCAATAATTTTCCTGTCCGTTTCTTTCACGTTTCAATAGCATAAAAAGTTTTTGAGCTTATCTTAATACAAATGAAAAATAGGGTCGGGTTATATACTTACTATCGTAGCCAATTTATGAGGAAAAGCCTTCTCTTATTCATGGAAGACTTAAGTCAAATATTAAGAATATCGTTGACACACTTACTACTACAATTTTGTATATCAACAAGTTTAAAATCATTGTGATAGTATTTTAATTTTTCAGTCAATGAAGATGAAAAATTAAAAAATTGCAGTTTTTTTTTAAATGAAGACATTCACTACTTCAAAATAAAAGATTTGTGCAGGTTGAATCAAATTTGAAAATAATTTGTGCGGATTTCCCGATGTGAAAATGCCTAAAAAGGTGACGAAAGAACGTTCATCAATTAAGACTCTTCTGAAATATCGAGTGGTATCATTTTATTTGTATATAATTATTAAGTCATGCTTCATTCTTATTTTATAATTTGGTAATAAGTATACCAACAATGTAATAAGTGACAGAAGTAATTATTTCATATCGAACATTTCATAGTCTTAATATCAGAAGACAATTCTTCATATTAAATCTTTTCTTATCAAAGAGAAATTTGAGTTCTGGCAAAGGGGAAAAATAATATGTGAGATTTGTCATTTTGGGGTATTCCCATGTAAAATATATCACAATAGCGATGCATGAAAGTGTTTGCTGTTTTAATGATCCCATATTTCTAACATGTCAAATATGACCAAAAATATATTACTACTTTGCTCGACGCCTTTGATGCAACAAGTTTGTAATAATAATACTGTAAGAGATTTGGTCGGTTACGTTGTAACTTAACTTTTTAAAGTGGCATTAAAACTTGAAAAGCGCTAAATTAGAATGAATGCTACATTCAAATTATAATTTGAAAAATAATTGCATTTTATTTTGAATTTTGACAAACAGCTTGTTTGGATAATAAGTACATTTTATACTTCAAACTATAATGTTTTAATTTTAATTTTCATATGTAGAAAATTGCCTAAGCTTTTACAAATTAAAATGGGGCATGATGGAGAAATGAGAGGCACAGACACTTTTCAAATCCTGTTAAAAGATAGCGCCATTAGGAACTTTAGTTTACTGTCACTTTAAGAAACAGTTATTCTTCTTCTTCTTATTATTATTATTATTATTGTCGTTTAGTCCCGTGTACCCATATCTATGTCATATGCTTTTCCTTCTTTGGGACTTTCAGCAATTTGAGTTACTTTGTCATTACTGTGATGATCATATACATATATTTTACGGAAAAGGGTTAGGGAAATATCGTACTGATATATAAAAACACTTTTAAATTTTTGTTTTGTCATGAAGATCAAGTTTCATGCTGCCATGACAAAGTTACAAATCAGTAAAAATCAGTAAAAATGAAGCTGCATCTTCTTACCATTTACGAATGACATCCTTAAAAATCCTTATAAAACTGTGATATAACTTACGTCTTTCTGTATCGTTTTTGTTGTCAGTATTGTTTTTTTGTTTTATAGGACGTATTCTATATTTAGTATTATTACTTTAATTGCTTGGTTTATACTATTCTATTTGCTTCATCACTAAATTTTCTTGTGTGTTATGGGTCCCCAGCCAATCTTAAACCATTGGCTTTTTAGGGTGTTTGTTAGATCCTTCACATTTTACAATGTATATTATAAATCATGTGATTTTTATGAATTAAATAAATTTAATTGAAACTGGTGGGTTTCCTCTTGGCTATGTGATAAGTACTGACCTAAGATTTTTCTCGAACTAAATAATTCCCTGTAACTCTCTCAAAAAATATACTTTATAAAGAGGTGTCTCTTTAAGGTTTTCTCATGTTCATCTCATTTTCCTGCATAAATTGTTTGCTTTAAGCTTGATATTTCAACGATTATATGTATATTCCTGTACAAGGGGGGGGGGGGGGGGGGTGGTGAAAATTTGTAGCCTATAAATTCGACAAAACAGTTATGTTTTCGGGAAATATTTGTGGATGGACTATAGATATTTAGTGTGAATATGTTGAATCCTTCATTAACATGGCATGCAATTTTAGGAATGAAGTGGCCTTTACTGTGCAATGTATCAGGGTAAGTTTTAACCTGCAGGAGTCAAAAAGAAACTTGTATAGTGTCAAGATTATTGTTCTGTAAATTCTCAACAATTTTTTTCAACGCAATGCCATTTCATTTTTCTTTACGTTAAAATGCGTTTGACAAGTTAATGTAAGAAAAATTTATTTGGTTTGGTTTGCTTCATTCTTGCCAAACAAAAAAGAATTAACGATCTGCATCAACGGTTGAAAAAACTTTGTAAGTAAACTCTTGAAGACTTACGTGGACCTCAATGGGCTTGAGTGTGAGTAGGAGTTATTAGACCAGCAAAATGTGTGTGCGTGTGTGTGTGTGTGTGTGGGCGTGTGTTATGGCAATTTTGTATTGAATATTTTGGCTTGGCTGAATTAAAAGATATGAATTGGGGGGATATATACATGGGATTACCTGGTAATTCAAATAGAAATAAATGTGTAAATTCTTTGGTCATGTTTATTAAATATGCAATTTTCCATTCTAGGGCTCAAGGCCAGGTTCCTTCATCTACGAAAATACAAAAATATATAGCTGATTGTATAGAGGAAGAAAAAAATTTAGCAACGAAGGCAGGGAAGTTACATTGACACTTACAGAAATGGGAAGAACTGAAAGTGAATAAGGATGTGAATGTGAGCAGGTATGATGTGTCTAGTGTTGTACGTGTGTAAATCTTGGTATGTTTGTTGGATGTTAGTGAGTGTGAATGTGAATGTTGACAAGGGGGGGGGGGGGGGGGGGTTAAGTAGTGAAAGGGGTAACAAGGTATACCGATGAAGGGTTTATATAAAAATATGCATTATGTTACTTTTCATTAATGATCATTTTCCCCTTCTCTTGGGTAAATTGTTAAATGCACATCTTATTATTTATGATATGAATATAACATGAAGAATTGTATTTCATTTAATTATACCGTAATTATACATTTTTGTTTACCCCTTTATTCATTTAAAGGAGATCTTTATATGAACTAGGAAAATAACAAAAAAGAAAAGAACATTAACATATTTTGAATGAAAGATCATTTACATTGAATATTATACATTGTGGGACATAGGGAGGGGGTATAGGGCGTACGTTAGTGTTTGTCAGTGTATTATTTACTTAGTGATTTCATTCCAACATTCTTCCATGCTTGTCTTGTGAATAATTTAACACTGGTATGAAAACGAAATGAAGATTTGTATTTGTTTGAAATTATTTACATTTATTTTATGTAATGATCTATTTTGAATGAAATCTCTAATAAAATATTTTGAAAAACAAAAAAAGTGTTTGTGTGTTGTGTGTGTGTGTGTGTGTGTGTATTGATTGATTGATTGAAAATGGTTTATTGGAATAAAAAATCAATCGCGGCTCGGTAGCCGAATTACAGATTTTGTACAAATTAAAAACATCAAAATTACAAAAAGCAAAATACTTTCACAGACAATAATCAATTAATGAGATGAATTCATAATAAAGATCAACTGAAATGAGAAAGGAACTATACTTCTTAGACGTATACATATGAAATATGAACATAAATATGAATCATAAAAATCTATATTATCAAACATCAAGAGTTGTTGACAACGATTGTTATCACTATTTACATTATTATTAGTATTATTATTATTATTATTATTATTATTATTATTATTATTATTAATAATTGTTATTATCATTATTATTATTAATAATTGTTATTATTATTATTATTATTATTATTACTATTATCATCATTATCATTGCTATACAAAAGATACCGAATAGTTAACTCTTATTATTGCACTTAGAGATAACATGAATATTTTAAACGTTAAAATGTAACATTCAAATTATTAATATTTCTATATAATTACTATTATTATTATTATTATTATTATTATTATTACTATTATCATTACTATCACCATTATCACCATCATTAATTATTATTAATTGCTATTATCATCATCATTATTATAATTTTATTAATCTATTTCACTTTACATTGAATTCAACATCATTTCAAAGCATATGAAAAGGTAAGTATACATGAACATCTTGATGGTTATTCGATACGCAATAATCAGACTAAATTGAGTTATGTGGACATTCTGACAAGATAGTTATTGCAAAATTGGTTGTGGTAAAATGCAGTAAAATCATTGATAATAAAGCAGGAAAACATTTGACAACTGAGATCAAACTGTGTTCAGCACTTATTATTATTAAAGAGGTTGTGTTAGGAAACATAATTCAGGAACTGTTATTTTCTAGTTTTGATTCAGAAATAAAACCCGGATTTACAGGGGTATTACATAATGAAAAAAAAGAATACCAACAAATCGAATTCACGTGAAAACCACACGTTCATGAATCAAAACTTTATGTTGAATTTAATAAGTCTATGAAATATGGTATTGAACTATGACGGAATCTCTGTGTTTTACATCTGATCTGTTGCCTGATTCCACTGTTTCTCAAGATTCTACCGACATCTTTAGGCGGGGGAATAAGGTCAGACAGTCTTTCGTTTTTTACAAGGTTCTTTGCAAAGGAAAGACATAAGTCTTTTCGACGATCAGCCAAGGATGGTAAGTCAAGGGTTTCAAGGGCAGTGTTATATGATATGAATCGAGGACCTAAGATTATCTTTAGGGTTCTCCTCTGGATCCTTTCCAGGGACGCGATCTGTTGTCGTGTGAGTCCGCTATTCCACACAGGACACGCGTACTCCAGGAGTGGCCTCACATAACCCACATAGATCGTACTTAGATCATCCACACACAAACCGTGGCTTCTCAGCATCCTGATCATGTGCATTCTACCATTCGCTCGCTGGAGCATGTAGTTTACATGACACTGCCACTTAAGGTCACTTTGTAGTTTCACTCCCAAAACTTTCATAGTGTCCAAGATTTTCAAGGGTTGTTGATTTATTCTGAACACTGGGGGGTTAGGTGGCGATTTCATGAAGCATATTTGCATTGCTTCACATTTCGCTGGGTTAAGAGTCATTCCGTTCCTGCGGGACCAATCCTGCAATATCAATAAGGCATTCTCAGTGAGTGCCGGAGGTTCCTGCGCAAATCTCTTGTTAACTATACTCATATCGTCAACATACTTCCAGTGATGGAGATTTTCACCTTCACAGGCATCATTGATGACAACAAGGAACAGTACTGGCCCAAGCAATGTTCCTTGAGGTACTCCAGCATGCAACGTAGTCCATTCCGAGACACAACTCTTGTAGCGAACACACTGCTTCCTATTGGTGAGAAAATCCATTACCCAACGCACAAGATAAGGGGCTACTTCATAGGCTAACAACTTCTGTAGCACCACAGTGTGATCAATTCGATCAAATGCCTTACTAAAGTCTGTCAGGATCAGGTCAGAATATATATATATATATATATATATATATATATATATATATATATATTCTCGAAATTGTGTGTGTATATTTATATATATATATATATATATATATATATATATATACCATATGCACTGCCCTCCAAAAGTTTGGGTACACCTGTAATAGGAACTGATTTCTCACTATCACTCACAGTTCATTTATCTTCAGATTTGTGGCACTGTAACAATTGGTATCAAACAGAATAGCAGAAGCGGATCTAGAGGGGGGGTTGGGGGGGGGGGGGTTGCAACCCCCCAAAAAAAATCCGGGGACCATTTTTTTTTTTTATCTTATCTTTTTTTTAAAACTTGTAATTTTATTTTATTCTATTTATGTATTTATTTTATTTTTTATTATTATTCTGCCAGTCCATCATATTCGACTGAGATTTGCCAGTGAGTATCAGTGACAAGCTGTTCATAATAAAAGTATTAGGCTGACAGTGCTTATTCCAAGGTCCCCAATTCTTTGTATCTGTGTTGTCAACTGGCCTTACATTGCAGGAAAATGCAACTAAATTTTACAAATTTTCATGGGGGGGTTAATTTGGCAATGACCTCTATACCAAAAATAGTGGTCTTTTAGATGCAAGGAAACGCCATTTTCACACACAGATTTTCAAAAATTCTCCCTACTGTGGGAGGGGGGACACCCCCCTCCCACACCCTCCCCCCCTCGCTCGCTCCGCTCGCTCGGGCTCGGTCGCTACGCTCCCTCGCATACCGCCCCAACCCCCCCTTTATAAAAAGCTAGATCCACCCCTGAATAGTAGGCATCAACCTTCAAGTTGACACCAGTTTAACATGTGAAAAGCGTACCAGGAGGCCGTCAAGCAATTTAAAAAAAGCAACATACCCCCAAAATATCATTTCTAGTTGAAAATATTAATACGAGGTCATTGGTTTCCTCAATTGTGCCAGTATTTTTGCCGTTTTGGCCTTCTGCAAAATCTGACCCTTTTTTGTACTGATGAATATTAAGAATTTATTGACTATTGTACAGTATTCTTTCCTTTACTAATGCAGAAAACTAATATTTCTATCTATAAAACTAATCAATATTTTAGGACCACCACAATGCTATTGCTTTTCTTCCTTTTTTTCTCATGGGAAATCATTTTCTAATATTTATTCTTTGCGTTTGTGTTACTCTTACAAGGAAAAATAATGCTTAATGAGTAATAAACTGTCATGGGATGAGTATATATTTATTTTTCAAAGTTTTATTTAACCATGTTTCGAATCAGAGAACCCGCCTTTGGTAGCGACCACAGCACGGCACATCCTGGGCAACCACCTGGTCAAATTTTGGAAGTAATTGTGGAGGTAATCACTGGAAAAATCTTCCCATGCCTTGTGAAGAATTTCCAACAGATGAGGCTCACATTTTTCTCGGACTTTCCTGTCCAGCCCTTCCCCTAGCATGATTTTCAGTACCCTTTTCTTTTCTGTTTCCTAAGGGTAGTTTTTACGTAGCCTTGAGGAATATTTGGGGTCATTTTTTTCTGCTGGAAGACAAACATGTGGAGGTAGTCACTGGAAATGTATTTCAATGCCTTCAGAAGATGAAGCTCACTTGATCGGCATTTTCTCAGGCAGGCCTTCATGTTCAGCTCTTCCCATATCAGCTCTATCGGATGGATTCAGATCCGGGGACTGGGGCGACCAATCCATGATTTCAGGACCCCTTTCTCTTCTGTTTTCTCCAGGTAGTTTTATCACAGCCTTAAGGAATGATTGGGGTCATTGTCATGCTGGAACTTTTTGTTGACCTTCAGAAGGCATAGAAAGACAATTTCAGTGAGTAATTCTATACTACCTACACAACTTGACCAGCCAGATGCAAGGATGTGTCGTGCTGTGATCCCTGCCAGGGGCGGGTTCTTCAATGAGAAGTAACTATGAATCCAAACATGATAAAGTAAATGTGCATCTTATGACATACCATTATTAATTTAGTCATTATTTTTATTGCATGATGTCCTCCTGGTACGCTTTTCACATGTTAAACTGGTGTTAACTTGAAGGCTGATGCCTACTATTCAGTTTGATACCAAATTGTTACAGTGCCACAAATCTGAAGATAAATGAACTGTGGGTGATAGTTAGAAATCAGTTCTTATTACAGGTGTCCCCAAACTTTTGGAGAG
>CM046833.1:21694043-21756543 GCA_025618425.1 Heliocidaris tuberculata
CTGTATAAATAACATTAGATGCTAGAGCAAATTCGTTTCAAGACAATGAAAAACAATCAGAGCTGCACCCAGACCTTAATTGGCTTTAGGAGAGGTTGGAGAGGTTAAACGATTCGATATTACGGCGAATCATCAAGCAAGGAAACCATTTTTTACTGACCGTGGTTTTTCTAAGGGGTGGGGAGTCTTCAGAAAATCAGCTTATGTGAAAGAACAAAGAAGGGCTGGGGTAGACGATTTGAATGCTTTTAAACCCAAAGGTAGATGGGGCATGTCTTTGCCCCCCTTTGAATACATGTATTGATACATTATTTGCTTCCCTAGTATAACAAAAATGTAGACAAATCGTTTTAATTTAACTTCTGCTCCATTACGATTCTATACAAATACAAGAAATATTGACTGGACTTTCCGATGCTTTGTTAAATATATTTTCTATTTCATTATGACTCCTAAAACATATCAGTCATTCTATTTTGCACTGCTTTATAATGTCACTGAGCTCTATTTATAAATAAATGTTTGCATCTCGTGTCCCTTGTCAAATTGTCGTAATTCCTTAAACTCAGATCTATTGATAAGAGAGTCGTTTAAGTATAATTTGTGCATCTTTTAGCAAGAGCAATTTGACTAATAATTTCCTTAATTATATAAATCAAGGTTATTATTTCGCTTGGTTGGAAACTTTTATGGTTGAGGCCAGTCGGCCCTCCTCTGCCCCCTCTAAAAATATAAATGCAATGGTTTCTCGTGCTTAATTTGAAACAAGATCCAAAGACTGGTTAGATGTCAGTTACAAAAATGGTAACGTGGAAACAACTTGCACACTGAAAGGACAGTAGTTTAAGGCTTGTATCATTATAATCGCTTAGAGTAATTGAATAAAAAAAAAAAAGGGGGGGGTATAGTCTTCCATGACGAATTGCCAAACTACAACGATGAATCAACAAGAACATCTAGGTTTTTACAATAAAGAAGAAAATCATTTAGAATTTGATCAATCTATATCGGACTCAGACAGACATATTATCATGATTATCATTACGGGGGGGGGGGGGGGGGGGGAGGGGGCTCTGATGACTTCGCCGGAAAGCCATTCCGTGGATGGCCTTGTCCCTTTACAATGCGCAGACAATTTTTATTCGCCATATTATTTTGGGGTGAATTATTTAGTGGTTTAGCGAAAATGTTGCAGGTTTATCTCGTTCGAGAAGTTAAAGGACAAACAGGAAGTATTTTAGACAAATCTATTTCAATGGAGGGTAGTTCTCAAATCTAAGTAGAGAATCCATCGAGCCTTTTTAGATAATTGAAGTAGCAAGTATTTACCGAACTTTTATCATTATCAGTGAGATTACGATTCAACAAAAGAAATTATGAATTTAAATCTTGTTTGCGTTTGAACTCGCAAGAATAGATTGTGAAAATGTACCGTTTATAAATTAAAAAGGTCTATATATTTAAAAATACATTTCCAAACTGCATAGCAAAGTAACTAAATGACTTGTATGCATTTAGCGGGAGTGGCATATTGTGTGGCATTCATTACCATTTGTACTTGAGTCTGTTGACATAAAATAATAAACCTTTGGATGTTAATCATTTATTGAAAAAACTAGTCATACATGGGTAGGACGGATTAATTTCATTCCAACTCGTTAAAATTGTCTACAGAACACTTATAATCCTTTAATGATTATAACATTTGAATCAAAGACACGTGTAGTCAGACGATAGGAAAAACCACTGAATATATTCTCTAAGGTATTGGCCTTGTCTCATAACGATACAGAGCTATAAAAACAATCTACGTGTGTTTCATAGTGAGTGATCATTTGATCAATAAATATATATATATATATATATATATATATATATATATAATATATATATATATATATATATATCAACTTTACTCATCCACTCAGATGAGTATGGTTACCATAAACACCCCCAAACTATTCTCCATAGTCGACTCATAACGTTAATTAGTAAACCAAATCTTAATGTACTGCAAAAACTCTATCCTGTTGGGGTGATATCGATACAATACAGTCATCCTCTTTTTTTAAACTCATAACTGAAATCCAAGTGCACTGATAAATAATTAGTTTCTCACACCACAGTCACACCAACAAGACCGACGCCCGACCGACAACAGACCTTACAAAAAATTACATTGCCACCAATGGCCAAGAATTGGTCGGTTTGGAGTCGGTGTGTGGTCGGTTTGGCGGTGGGACTGTGGTATTACCAAATATGAACACAGGGGCGGCGGAGCGTCTTTCAAAGTGGGGGGGGGGGGCACCGACAAAAAGGGGCACTTTTTTTGGGGGGGGGGGAAGGGCACCTACAAAGGGTGAAAACAATTAAGGCGAAAAACGCCACTTTGAGACATTAGTATACCGCTACATTCTAATTAATACACTATCGAGGATCATTTTCGACACATTACTGTTTATGTCTTAACATGGTTCTAGATAAAAACTACTTTGCAGTGGAGTGTAATGGTCTGATTATTCAAAAAAAATTAAGATATTTTGAATAGCAGTGATTTTCCTAATATGATAAAAGGACAATGGTAAATGCGAGCGAGCGTAGCTAGCGAGCTTTGGAAAATTTTTAGAAAAAAATTGTCCTCCTTCCTGTTATGATTTTGGGGCACTGCTAATTCTTGTATAATTTAGGGAATTGTGCCCCTCCTGCCCCCTGCTCCACTGCCTCACATTGTGCTGATATCAGTAGGGGAATCTATTACTATGAAGCCTCTGATTATTTGGAGCTAGGTATATGGCTCTTTTGTGGACTTTAGGGCACATTTTGTAAGCGACATCGGGGTATATAGGTAAAATATATTAAACATATATAGCTATAGGTAGGGCACTTATCAAAAGACAAAAGGGGCACTTATCAAAAGGGAAAATAATACTATTAGAAAGAAATAGTGGCACTGAGCAGAAGGAAAAGAGGCACTTAAAAAGAGGCATTTATCAGAGGTGAAAAGGGCACTTATCATAAGGAAAAATTGCACTATTAGAACGGCAAATGGGCACTAATCAGACGAAAACAGGGACAGTTGTCGGATTTCAAAGGGGGCACTTATCAGAAGAAGAAAAGGGCACTTATTAGAAAGAAGAAGGGGTAGTCATGCAAAGAAAAAGGGTCACTTATCAGAGGTGAAAAAGGGCACTTATAAGAAGGGAAAATTACACAATTAGAACGGAAAATGGGCACTAATCAGACGAAAAACAAAGGCACAGTTTTCAAAAGGGGCAGTAATGTCTGAGGTTACAAGGGTACTTATCAGAAGGTAAAAAGGGCACTTATCAGAAAGAAGAAGGGGTGCAGTTATACGAAGGAAAAGAGGCACTTATCAGAGGTGAAAAAAGGCACTTGTCAGAAGGAAAAATTGCACTATTAGAACGGAATATGGGCACTAATCAGACGAAAAACAAAGGCACAGTTTTCAAAAGGGGTAGTAATGTCTGAGGTTAAAGGGGGTACTTATCAGAAGGTAAAAAGGGCACTTATTAGAAAGCAAAAGGGGCACTATACGAAGAAAAGGGGGCACTTATCAGCTATGAAAAGGGGCACTTTTCTTAGATAAAAAGGGGCACTTTTGGGGTACTTGAAAAAGTGTGGGGGCACTGTGCCCCCTGCCCCCCCCCCGGGGAGCGCCGCCTCTATATGAACACAATGATGCGATGCTACTTATAGATATCCCAATGTGTCATAATTGCCCTGAATGCTTAAAATCATTAAGTAGGAAATGAGTTGAAAACCTAATTCGAAACCAGTGTTATATTCTTAGATACTGATACATCATTCTTAATACCTAACAAGTGTCTTCACGAGGTATTTTCGTACATCATTGGTATATTGATTTATTAGTTGAAATTGTTCACTTTCTTTGCATGATCGGTACAATAATTATGTTTAAGCTATCCATGAGTACAGTAAATGTTTCAAAAAATAAAAGGAGGCGGAAACCACCAAAGGTGAAACTTATGCTTGGAACGCCAAGAACTATAAACTTAGATAAGTTCCTGTAAGAACATCATTAGATGAATACGTTTCTTTGCAGCTGAGTGATAAGCATTGAGAATAGGAAAGAAAATGCAGTAGGTTGGATGAAAAATGAAAAGGAACATTCAGAGCATGAAAAGCAATAATCTGTTCTCACCAAAATAAAGACATTAGAGAAGATCAAGAAGATTTGGTAACAGGATGAATATCCACATAAATCCTTTTTAACTATGTGATAGTAATGTTCTCCTCCATCGTTACTTGGTTTCATTTTTTAATTGACAACATGACAGAAATGTGTGTGTTTTAATTATTATTATCATTATTATTGTTATCATCATCATCATCATTATCATTATTAATATTAATATTAGAATGGTACTAATTATCCTTATTACTGTTATTATTATTATCCTTATTACTATTATTATTATCATAATTACTATTATCATAATCATTATCTTCCTCATCATCATTATAATCACTAATCATCAGTGTCTATGATTGCTAAACATGCATTATTTTCTTTCTATTTACATGTTTCAGGTACAGACATCATGCAGCATGTAAGCCTACCATTGGCGTGCAAGGATTGGCGTCTTGCTAGCACGTTTCCCGTCAGAAGAGGTCCTTCACCTATCGGCATTTGAAAGGTGCTTCCATCAACTCCCGCGCAGACGACAATGTATTCCGCAATACCGCTGCCATGGTGATACACCTGTCTCTAGGTCACAATTTTCCATCGTCCTGCTAGCTTGCTTGGCAGAGACATCCGCGTTGCATTGTGGGAAATCACTGAAGCCAGCTGGGAAAACACTGCCCATGTGATATCGGAATAATACTGTTCTTAGAGTTTCTGCTTTGTGTTCTCCTTATGCTTCATACTGCAATCAAATTCAACAGATAAATGGTTCTTGCAGGCATCTACCACCATGATGTTTGTCCAGACAGATAGGTTAAGCGGACATGACATTTCATGACATGACAACGAGCGTAGCGAGCGAGTTTGGGGAATTTTTTCAAAAAATATTACCCTTATACTTGGTGTAAATTATGGGCAATTCGAGTGAGGGGCATTGTGCCCCTCTTGCCTCCAGCTCCACCATGTCCACTGCCTTGCATTGTAGGTGTAGTATATGGGTACCTGATACTATATAAAGCTGCACCGATTCTTTGAAGCTTGATAGGCCTCTTTTTGTAAGAATCAGTGGGAAAATATAAGTAAGAGGGGTCACTTATCAGAAGAGGAAAGGGTGCTTGTCAGAGGTGGAAAGGGGCACTTATAAGATATGAAAAGGGGCACTTATAAGAGGAGGGGAAAGGGCTCATATTAGATAGGAAAAGGGCACTTATCATAATTAAAGAGGGGGCACTTATCAGAATTGAAAATGGGCACTAATCAGAAGGGGGAAAATAGGTACTTATTAGTAGGGAAAGGGGGCACCCATCAGAATTTAAAATGCACTTATAAAGGGAGATAAGGGCACATATTAGGGAGAAGGGGGGGGAACAATCATTATATTTGAAAAGGGGCACTTATCAGAAGGAAAATGGGCACTTATAAGAAAGAAAAATAGGCACCTATCCGAAGTAAAATTGCATTTATCAGAAGGAGAAAAGGGCACTTATTAGAGATAAGGAGCCAATTATCAGATGTGAAAAGGGGCACTTATCACAAGGAGAAAAAAGGGCACTTATCACAAAGGGGAAAGGGCACTTATTAGAAAGGAAAAGGGGCACTTTTAATAAAAAAAAAAAAAGAAGGGCAGTTATAAGAGAGAAAGGGGACATTTTTCAGAAATAAAAAGGGCACTTTTGGGGTACTTCGAAAAGTGGGGGCACTGTGCCCGCCTCTGCCCTCCCCGGGCCCGCCACCCTGATGACATTAAAAAAAAAAATATTATGCACTAATAAAAAAGTCAATATTCTTACTAAAATCGAAAAGGGGGCTATTTGAAATAGTTTCTACTTCTATTTGTAGATGTGAAAGGGAAAGCCCTACATCATTAGTGCTCGTGATTTACAAGAAATTTAATTAAGTGATTAAGGTATGCACGATTGGTTCTTAGTGCCAGATACTTCACATTCCAAAGTACGTTTATGAGTAAATTGAAATGATAATCAGTAGAGGAAAGAATTAAATATCAGAAATGTATCATGATTTTTAAAATTATCAATGACTAATGACCACCTTATCTAAATTCATGTATTAGCTAAAGACCGATATCATACACCACGCGTTATGCTATGAACAGTCCCTTATTTATACCGAAATGTAAAACAGACTTTGAAATGAAAACGTTAGCGGTTTCAGAGGCTAAACTGTACAATAGACCGCCATGCAATGTTAAAAATTGTAAATATTTGCAAAGTTTTAAAAAGCAAGTTCACACTTTCCAGTTTCTTTTATAATTATGTTATTCATATGAATTGAACTTTTGTTTCTTCCATTTCATGTCTGTCTTCTTTTCCCCCCTTTTAGTTTATATGGTCATTGTATCATTTGTTATTTTCATTCAGTATTTATATCAAAAATTTCTCTTTTATTTCATATAACTTGTAATGTGTGTGTTTTATAATAATTGTTTTCCTATTTTTATGAATTTGAAGAGTGGATTTCGAGTTGATTCACATGCATGTTTATGTTCAATCTGTACTTTTTATGTGAATGCGGGGCTATCTGGAAGAGCAGGTCCAGAAATGGACTTGAAATGAGACTACCCTGTTGAAAACAGAAATAAATAAAAATGAATAAAATTATCTTATTCTTTGTCTTCTCCCCCCCCCCCCCCCCCTTCCCCCAAGTTAATCAATATGTACATGTAAATAAGCATGTTTCTCTTCAATATTTCAAGGCACGATGAAGGGATAATTCCTTTTAAATGAACCTAATGACATTGAAATAGCGATTTAAAGACAGTGTCGGTACAAAGGATTGCCTTTATATGAGCGGGCTAGAGGGTCATATGACGGTATTGATATTACTTATTTTGACTTTTTAATTTTTGCTAAATGCAGCTGCTTTGGTCAGAAATTGTACACCGTAATACAACATGCATGACGTTCATTTGATCTATGCTGTATGACGCGTCGAACATATACTCTGACGTGAATGCATTAATAGCTACCAGCTGCAGCTTCCCCTATCCTTCCTTCGCCATGTTCACTCTTCCCCTTTCGTCCCGTTGCAAGCATTGCTTTATGCACTCTTTCCTCCCTGCTGTAAAGTAGCTATTACTGTCATACATTAGTTTTACGGTAACACATTGTTGACTGCTTTTTGCTCATGATCTCTAAAGGTTGCAAACGTTTCTTTTCTCTGTATCTCGGTTTTTCCCATTCTATTTCAATATATTGTTATATTTAGAAATCATTGAATTCAATTTGGGTAAATATGTATAATGTATTTCTAAAAATCAGTCATCGGTGTTCATATATACACTGTCACTACATGTATAATCAGTGCACCTAGGCATTATGTTCTTTATAAATCTTGTGAAAATCCTCATAATTATTTTTTTTTTTTTCATTTTATGTGAAAAGATTGAATTATATATATACATATATATATATATATTGTGAGAAATGTTCCTCGAACACAACGCTGTTGGTCACTCAGAGTTGATTACATGTACAAACATATAGATATATATATATATATATATATATATATATATATATATATATATATACATGTATACACATTTTTTCTTCTCACATGTGTACACATTAATATTAGTGTGCGTGGGTGTGTGTGGGAGTCTTTAAAGGTGAGTGTGAGAGTGTATTGGAAGGTGGCTAATTTTGGGAAAAAGAAGTAAGACATTTGAAGCTATCTGAAATTGGACTAGGGTCATTGGATGAGATATTTCTTGGGCTATCGGATAAATTTTCAAGGATAAATCTGTGTAATAATGTAATGTTTTTTTTGTTGAAACATATTATTTTTTCTGCAAGGTCAAAGGGAATGATTCCACCCTTAGAACGTACATTAAAATAGATCACTAGTTTTAGAGAAAATGAATAGAAAATGAAAATAAGTTAGCGAAGAAGAGAGGCATATTACACGTACATTTAAAGAAGTGGGAGGAGTTGAACTCTTCTTTTTTTTTAAATAGATTTTTTTTTTTTTTCGTGTGTGGGTGTTTGGGTGTGTGTGGAGGGAATTATTCGATAATCGGAACGGAAGCATATACATTTGGGGGAATTAAGTGCCCGCCCGCCCTCCCTACTCTCCCCCTCCCCCACAACAAAAACGCCCCCCCCCCCCCCCGCAGAAAAAAAAAAAATCTCGTCCATGGTCGATGTGTGATACTAATCAAACACACATTACATTTTTTGTGGAAAACCTTGATCTCATCTCGAAACGTCAAGGAAGACAGGAAAGCTGGTCTTTATAGACAGGTGCTCTTTGCTGAAAGGTTGCTTTCGTGCATATCGAAATGAGAAACGACGTTCAAGAAAACATGAAAAGTGTGCTCTCTCTCTGTCTCTGTCTCTGTCTGTCTCTCTCTCTCTCTCTCTCTCTCTCTTTATTCAGGTGGTCGCTAAGGCAGGTTTTTATTTCACTTTCATTTGATATAGTCATATTTTATCAACCATCATCCTGATCATTCCTGATCCAATATTGTTCATTCCTAAGTTTTACATCATGTCGTTTATGATCGCTATAGCGTATTCCTAAAGTTGGATGAAGACGTTATGAATTAAATAAATTTTGATCAATTTCACACCTTAATTATTTCATGATCTTTATTTGTTTTAAGCATTTGAGTAGCGTGGGTCCAGTCGTTGAGGGGGCACTGACATTATTGGGGACAGAGCCGTATGTCTGTATGTAGGGCTCTGATTGGCGACACCGGACTTTATACCTAGTTGAGGAAATGTGATCTAAATAAGGCCAGGGGAAAGTTGTGGGGATAGGGTCCTTCCGTATTTTTATCACACTCCTTTACGGCTTTACCCTCATCTTTGTCTTTTTAAAATATATTTATTATATATATATATATATATATATATATATATATATATATATATCTGCCCCCTCCTCCTCCTCTCTTTCTCTCTCTCTCTCTCTCTCTCTCTCTCTCTCTCGCCAATTGAGTGGGTTGGGGGCACCTCAGAGATAAGCCACTGGCTTTTAATAAAAGATGGAAATAAACCTCTTCTAAATGAACACAACAATGGAACTGTCTAGGCCTCTAGGGCATCTGACGTACAAGAAATGGGAAATAAGCTTATACCATTTCTTGACAAACGAATCTAAGAGAGATGGTACGTAGAAAAACCTCCCGATTTACCATTAAAAGCTGTATTTGCAAGATCTTTTCCAACGGTAGCGTTTTCTCAATCAATCTTTAGATGTCAAGCAACGTGACATTGCAAAAAACAGATGGCGCCATTTCCTGAAGCTTTATTGAAATATGATCACGTGTTATCCTCTACACGTGACGTCATACATCTCCGTGAATCGATACAGTATGACGATTAATCGGACGGCTTTATTGGTTGACCGCTCTTTGCCGCTATAGACTGCCCTCTTCTCTTTTCTTCTTTTTTTTTGTTTTTGTTTTTGTTTTTGTTTTTTGTTTTTGTTTTTGTTTTTGTTTTGTTGTTTTTTGTTTTTGTTTGTTTGTTTGTCTGTTTTGCTTGTTTGTGTGTTTGGTGTTTGTTGGTGGGGGAAGGGGGGGGGGGGGGTGGGGGGAGGCTATGATCTACAATATTCATTCAGTATGATTAATCTGTATGTACTATGTATTTAATTATATCATGTATTTCTGAAGACTGTATAATTTTCTATACATTTTGATAACTGTGTTATGTACATCAAATAAAAATGAAGTTGTATGATTTTTTATTTGTACTGAATGAAAGCAATAAAGAATGCTACAAAACAAAACAAAAAATTACGGGTCCTACTAAAAGCCGTCAACAGCAGTCAACAGCAGCCAACAGCAGCCAACAGCAGCCAAGAGGATGCTAAGACACTGTAGTTGATTTACCAAAAGCCGCCAAGGGCCGCCAAGAGTCCGATCTACTAAAAGCCACCAACAACCATATCGATCATCCATTTTTTAATCATTTGATTCTTTTGCTGATTTGGGGCCCTAAAATAACTTATTTTTTGTTGATTTCGTACCAAAATTTTCAGAAAAGCCTTGGCAATATTTAAGGAGCCTTTTGGTTGTCTCTTGGCTGCTCCGGGATTTGTTTTCGGGTTGTTTTCAACTGTGCTCTTGGCGGCTTTTGGCTGCTGTTGGCTGCTGTTGGCTGCTGTTGGCTGCTTTTAGTAGGACCGCTGAAAGGGGTTATAGCGACTGTTTAAGTTTAGCTGCAATTCATGGGCCGCGGAACCCCCACACTTTTTTGAGTAGGCACGTGTCATAAAACCTCGGAAAAAATTATCATTCATGAGTGAAATCAAATCAGCCCCCCACTTTCAAAAACGCTCCGCGGTCCCTGCAATTATAATTTCTCTGGGGTTAACGTGATTTGAAGCCATGCCTTCAAAACCCTTAAATGAATAACAAAATACATAAATGATGAATAAAAAAATCCCATACATTTATTTTGATTAGATTAAGAAACACATTAAACCGACAGGTAAACGAATGGTTCTTCTGCTGTTCCGATAGAGACGTCGTATAATCTTTAAAAAAAAAATCACTACTTAGAATTTATATGTCCCTCTTTCTCTCTCTCTCTCTCTTTTTTTTCTATCTTTCTTTCTTTCTTTCTTTCTCAATCTTTTTCTCTCTCTCTTTCTCTCTTTCTCACAATCACACGTCCACCCACACTCTCCACTAAATCTTTTCATTCAAATATATTTCCCCTTTCTTCTGTTTTCTTGAACCCCACTACAGCTTTCAAAATAACTTTCCTGAAAAAGAAGCATGAAAGCACCAAACAACAAACATGCCAGTTACAAATTATAGCCTCTTACGTAAGACCCCTACACTGATGAGTGAAATTCCAAATGAAAAATGTGCATGGCCGAGTTTCTAAAATTCCCAAAACTACTACATGCATTTCTCTTTATAGTAATTAAGGGAAAATCTCTTGGAACCTTACCCTTTTCCCCATAATTGACATCCTTTCATAGAGGTCGCAATTTCCATGGAAATAGGTATGTCAGAGTATACATGGAAAAACTTGAAGAGATACCCACCGACCTGTATAGGCCCGACTAGCTAGGACACTTACAAAAGTACCTCAGGAGTAATTATTCTCCCATCACTACACTGACAAGATATTTCGTTCAGCTGTTTCAAACAGATGAGCAATTTCTTGTCTGAAGAAACATTTGGCATGTAGCCTATAAGTTGTTGCCGAGTCGGACAAAGATCCAACAATTATTCAAAATGAACAAGGAACTAGGCCTCCTACAAAGAACTACTCATAATCACCTGTTAGTCTGGGAGCCTGTCCCGAAATAGTTACCCCATGTTACATATGAGATTTGACCCCTTAAAGTTACTTAGACCATCCATGTCATTCACAAAAAGCTTAACAGCTCGAACGAAGCCGCCGGGTTTGGCCCCCAATGGAAGAGCCCCCCAAAAGGTCCAAAAAGTCGGGTAGATTTCAACCAATGTAACATATGCGCCAAACTTTGCCAGAAGGAAGGTGTATGACTATACATTACCAATACACCAAAACTGACAAAATTTTCCGTCGGGATGGGTTGTCAGAGGGCACCTAAAAATTGTGGCAAATTTTCCCCCCTATAAGGACCATGGGCCAAATTTTGTCAGAAGGAAGAGGTATGGATGTATTTTACAAAAAATATAAAAACTGACAAAAATTTCCATCGGGAAGGGAGTGTAACACGTCCCTGAAAAACACACACCAAAGTGCCCCAAACCAAGCTTTGCTGCCCACAATGCTCTGGATGTAGAGAAAAACCATATTTTGGCATTACAACCTTAATAACTTCATGTACAAGGTGTGTTACGTAAATTATGTAAATTCATGTCAAATTTACATGGTACAATTTTGAGTATTGTAAGTTTCTTAGGGTGTAATTTGGTGTCAAATGATAATTTCAATAATGAGCTATTAAATTTTGAAATTTGTATTGCTTTCTCAAAAGTAGACAAATGATATTTGTCAGGATTATGTAAACACACCCATTGTCCATCTGCACCTGTTTGACAAGACATAATAGAGGAGCTTGTTAAGTATCTGGACTGTGTGGCTGCCATGCTGAAATCTATTATTCATGTGTAAATTACACAAATACCTTGCAAGCTCCCTATTATGCCTTGTCAAACAGGCGCAGATGGACAATGGGTGTGTTTTACATAATCCTGACAATATCATTTGACTACTTTTGAGCCGCTTTTGAGAAAGCAATACAATTTTCAAAATTTAATAACTTAATATTGAAATGATAACTTGACACCAAATTGCACCCCAAGAAAGTTACAATACTCAAGACTGTATCACGTAAATTTTACATGAATTGAATGAGACACTTTGGAGTTATTAAGGTTGTAATGCCTAAAAATGGTTGTTCTCCACATTCAGAGCATTTCGGGCACCAAAGCTTGGTTTAGGGGCACTTTGGCGGGTTTTTTTTTCAGGGACGTGTTACATCCCCTTCCCGATGGAAAGTTTTGTCAGTTTTTATATTTTTGTAATGTACATCCAAACCTCTTCCTTCTGACAAAATTTGGTCCATGGGCCTTAAGGGGAAAAATTTGCCCCAATTTTTAGGGGCGATCTGACAACCCATCCCCGACAGAAAATTGTGTCAGTTTTGGTGTTTGGTAATGTATAGTCAAACACCTTCCTTCTGACGAACTTTGGCGCGTATCTTGGATGGGTTGAAATCGACCCGACTTTGAGGGCCCTATTTGGGGGCTCTGAGGGCAAACCAGGCGGCTTTGTTCGAGCTGACAAGCTTTTTGTAAATAACACGGTGTAAGTAACTTTAAGAGGTCAAATCTCATATGTAAAATGGGTTGACTATTTCGGGACAGGCTCCTGGCCTGTGTATCACATTAAGTTCAGTCCATCAAAACAAATCTATTTTGTTCTTAAATGTAGTGTTCTCCTTCTTGGGTAACCCCTTATCATTCACCATTTTAGGATTTATCAGCGTAGAGAATCTTATTTCAGAATTGTTAAGTTAAGAAACAATTTCATTTGTGGGAATGGAATTAGTCTGCTTTGTTCCAGGACCTCCCTCATAACTCACAAGTGAAATTGTTCTCTTTTACCAACACTGTGCATTACCCAATAAAATCATTGAAATGTTTTATAGACATAATTAAGTTTGAATAAGAACATGCATCACCTTTGGTGTCAGGGGATTTGTACCCAGTCATGCCGCTAAATCGAGTCCAAACCAAACAATAGTTGACAAACTCTACAACATTCTGGGTAACGTAATGTTTTGTTCTGTCTATTGTGGTGTCTGTCTTATCTGTGTGAGTAGGGTACATGTATTAAAGACACACTCTCAACAACAACAGTTTTAAAAGTGAGTTGACACAAACAATAATACTTTACATGTAGACCTTTAATACAAATTTTCTCATTAATAGGATATCTGAACAGAAATTATGACACAAAGATATGACGAGTAGACATATTCATTTATATCAGCAAAATACATTAGTTCATACAAATGTAATCTTAAATTGAATGTCACTCTTTTATCTCTTCTATACCTCATTTATGGAAAAGAAAATATGATGCATTGGTAAAAATCAAAAGAATTGTTAGAGCAAGAAATACAAACTAAGGAAAAATAAAGTAAGTCTGACTTTCTTTTTTTTAAAACAGTAATTTTGACCTGGGAATGAATCTTTCTGTAGTATCAATAGAGTGTGAAGGTTTCTGTTATCGACACCATGTGTTCTGTACATTTACACATATAGATTCTCCCTTTAGCTGTGCCTCAATAACACATAATTTACTAAAAATAAAAAAAAAATGAGGGGAAAAAAGTGCTTCTTTAGAAAAACGACTTTAAGAACCCATCTGAATTCAACATCATTATTCTCCCATCACGTCCGGAACTAAATAACTTAATTATTATTATCAGGTCTGAAGTACATTTACTTTAGTTCTGGAATGAAGTAAAGTACAAGCTACATTTTTTTTTTTCGATAATAATATTCTAATACGTATTTACAAAGAAAAAAAAATAACAGAAGTGTTGGCACCATGTAACCCAAAGAATTTGACAAATGAAAACTAGTATCTACACTTTCAGGTTCCAATATACAGAGGAACCTCTTTATAACAAACTCCTTGGGACCAAGGAAATTTACCTCTTTATATCGACACCTTGTTATATCAGGGCTGAAAAACAATAGAATACAAAGGAGTAGGACCAGCAAAATGACCTTGTTATAATGGGTTTGTTATAACAGTGTTCTTGATAAGAAGGTTCCACTGTATTTCAACCCTGCTCCAATAGGTGATCAAGTTTTTGACACTTGCCCCTCTCCGATATGAACAAAAAAAGAATGAAATAAATATTAAATGCATCCCTTGACCTACTGTACAGGCTGGTAAGAAGCAAAACCTTCTCCAGCCAAAGGTACGTGTAGTCTAAAAGAGAAGGTTAAGTTCTGGGAAAGGTGAAAAATAATTTATGAGCTTTCTCATTATTTTTATGACTGTTTGGAAGAAGATCGTAGTAGAAATGTCCCCTGAAAAGGACTGCTCTTCAAATGCCCTCATATTTGAAATATGACGAGAAATAGCTGAAGTGTTCGGGGCTGAACATTCACGCCACATGTGTGTGTAGTCCCATATACCCATTTCTGTGTGAGGTTCATGTGATTTTTAGCGAGTCTGGGTGAATTTCTTCTCAACTTGATGATTCCAAAACCTCACGGTATACACCAGTTCTTATGTAGACATGATCAACCTTTCCCAATTGCTTTTAAACAGTTTTTTTACACAGTAATCCCATGACTACAACACAACTTTATCTTTGGGAGAGCAAAATGACAAAAATACACATTTAAATATTGAAATACATTTGGTAGAAGGTAGAAGTTTGCAAGAAATGTCAAAAGTTGCAAGTACAAGTAATGATATCTGCTACACCGCTGATACAAATTTTTAATTGATAAGTCTTTGATACTTTATAATACTTCTGGGCCCCGTTTCATAAAACTTGTTATCAATAACAAGTTAAAATAATTGTTATAAGCTACTGAAATACTTGAATCTGATTGGCTGAGAGCAAATATGTCACAGAAATAGGGCAGTTGTTATTGATAACAAGTTTTATGAAATAGGGCCCTGGTTGATGGTAATGTCCTATTTGCCGCAGGATTATGAATGCAGAACAAGTAAAGTAATACACAGATACTGAATACATTGATCTAAATTACATCATGGGTGATGTTTGACAATGACTACCGTAATAACATTAAAAAAATTAGCCATGCCTGACAGTTTATACCAGGTGTCCCCAAAAAAGGCGGAACGGCAGATTTTCAGTACTTTGCCTTTGAAAAGTGTATATATTTTTTACATCATTGGGTAAAGCATCTTCTACCGAAGAGCATGATATCAAGATCTTTGAATTTGGTAAAATAATTTTGATTATATGCTCGTTTCTTAAAATACAGTCATTTTTAAATTTCACGTTATTTGCGACCGATGAGAGTAGAATTGTGTCGAAGGGCCTTTCATATGGCATGTATAACAATTAGCGTTGTTTCCACTTTTCCCAAGCTACAGCTCACTAAAATCCATTCCCGATACGATCTTACACTCATCGGTATCAAAAATCAAGCAAAATTTAAAAAGAACTGTGTTTTAAGACACGGGCATAGAATCAAAATTACTTAACCAAATTTAATGATCTTGGTATCATTCTCTTCTGTAGAAGATGCTTTACCCAATGATGTAAAAAAAATTATATACTTTGTGAAGGCAAAGAATTGGAAATTCGCCATTCCGCTTTTGGGACACCTGATGTTTTCAGGTACATAATTATATGAAGAATAGATAGGATGTGACGGCATTAGCTCTGACAATGGATCTACATAGTTACATGTATATTACATGCTCTTTGATCTTTAAACAGTTCATAACATACATGTACATACCCTGTCAAATCTGCTCATGCCAATGATTCCCGATGGAATGCAGTTCTATCAAAGAAATTCTTACTGCTCATTTCATATGGCACGTTTAACCCTTTCAAGATAATGAATTGACCACACTTTGTGGTTTGGCTCAATAACTTTTGATTCAGAGCTCTCAAAAATATACCAGATGCATGAGCAGAAAGAACAAAAAATTTCAGCACATACTACATGTATGTCCATTTTTGTTGCATGACCACATTGCTTTTGATGCCAGGAATTTTAAAAATGAGAATAACCTTTTAATTTTTTCAATTGGCAAGACATTGAGAGGTTCAAAATCACTGCATTAAATCAAAATTGGCAATTTCTAAAACTTGTCGACAAAATTCCTAACCATGTATATCGTTTTCAAAGACTTTACACCTTATTAGAACCATGTAGCACTAAAATAATTTTTTTCTTTTTACTGTTGCCAATTTGCCAATTTGAAGAACAAAATGTGATCAATTTAGCCTTTAAATAATTCCTGTCCTGAAAGGGTTAAAGCTACAATAATATTGTGCAGCCTCATGCACATGGATTCTTAACCCACGGTCTACTAGAACCGGGGTAATTATGAATTATGCCGGTGGGAATAAGACAATTTGGTAGTCAAACCGGTTAATACTATGCTCTACAACCCCCAGGAAAATATCAGGGTGGAGTCCTGCCCCTGACCTGCCCCTGACCTGCCCTGCCCTGCCCTAGGCTTTAGCAAGGATACCAGTACTGTGATGAAAGCATTCAAGGAATTTCCTCATACCAAGTACATGTACCCAATAGACCTGTTTACTAATGTATTTCAATTTATGCACGTTTCTCTCCAGATTAAATCCTTAGTTACCAACTATTTAGTGCACCTGCTATGCATAATGGCATCTCTATGGATGGAGTCCATTATGCGTACGATAGTTGTTGCTATGTCGGGCAAGCCTCTGGTAAAGCTTCTGAGTCGTCACGAGAAACTTTTGTTTAAGAAGTATGCATAGAATTACTAAACAGGTCTATTACAACTAATGGGTTGTAAGAGAAAATATCAAGAAAATGCCTTGTCTGGGGACAAATGCACCAAGGATGACTTTGTACCGTAAAACTCTTGATAGAAACTAACAAAGAAACCAATGCTATACATCATTATAGTCCTTCTATCCTATCTACGCTTTGCCATGCTTCCTGATTGCATCTTGGGGCACAGTAGAGTTTGAACATGACGTTGGAGCAATAGAATTCACTATGCCCTGAAAGTATATATATTAAAATGGCATTGCACTGGCAAAACTTGAACAGCGCCATCTTACAGTAACTGCTAAATTGAGATCATAATTTGAAAATTAATTGCATTTTATTTTTAATTTCGACAAACAGCTGTTTGGAAAATAAGCACATTTTATATTTCAAATTATCATTTTTGACTTTGCACATGTGGACAATTGCCTACAGATACATTCTAAGCTTCTACAAACTAGAATGGGGCATGATGGGAAAATGAGAGGCACAGACACTTTTCAAATCCTGTTGAAAGATGGCGCCATTAGGAGCTTCAAATTACTGTCACTTTAATATATTTGTATATTCGTCATCATGATTGATTGGGTTACATGGTGCATACTGAGGGACTCCTGTACATTTATAATGGGCAATATCACAACATTTAGATAAGTGGAGTATCTTGTTTTATACAACTTCGTACTTGTCCACCAGGAGAGCAACATCTGATGAAAACTTGACTGGCTGGTCACCCTCTACAGATAGAACATCCTCAACCTGAGTGATGATAGAATAGAGAGACAGAAAAAAAAAAAGGAGACAGAGAGAGAGGAAGACAGAGAGATAAATGGACGAAGAGGAAGGGAGAAAGATGGAGACAATAGAGAAAGAGAGCGAGAGAGAGAGAGAGAGAGAGAGAGAGAGAGTGGCACAAAATAAATAAAACAAAATAATAAATAATACAGCTAATGAATATATCACTTTAAAGGTACTTCATTCCTTTTGCAGCCCTAAATTTTGAAGTTGTGCGAGTATGGGATAAATTACAAAAGAATTATAATTGGAAAACTTGTGCGGATGTGAAAATGATTACAATTTGCTTTTAAATAATAACAGCAATTTGATAACATTCTATTTTTTCGACTACAATTTCTTTAAATTTTTGGACTGTTACTAATACATGTACTCGTGTTGATTTCTGAATAGCTCCCTCTGCCACAAAAGCGAGATTGTCATTTCTTTCAAAGGAGTTATAGAACTTGTGACCTTGAAATTTCATAGGCAGTATCTACAGGATGTCTACTAGACCTGTGCAAAGTTTCAAGGAATTTTGTGTAAGTCTGCAAAAAGGCTTAAGTACCTTCAACCATGATGATGCTTACCATAAAGCTGATGATTATGCTAATTCGAATGATTATCTCAAATCAACTCTACACAAACATATTCTACATGTACATGCACAGCAGTACCTCTATGTACATCATGCATATTACGGGCAAGAATGCTACAGGAAAAACATTCACGCAAGTATTAACCCTATGTTAACTGGGCTATTTCAGACCAGGTTTTTACTCTCGGGGAGGGGGTCAATTTGAACCCCCCCCCCCAAGATCTCAGAGACGGAATGTCCGATTCACACAAAATTTTGTATGGAGGTACATTTAAAGTGATTGATTAACTTTGTGAAAAATTGTAAAACCAGCTCAAATGCCAGTGAATTGTGTGCAGTCCTCTAACTACATATATAGTTAAGGATATGTTAAAGTATGAGAGAAAATTGAACCCGTTTACTATCCTAAAAAAGAGAAATTCCCGATCAATCGCTAGCGCAAGTCGCTCGGCTTCTTCGCTGCGCTGCAGTCACAAAAACCAAGCACCAGCGCTCGGCGATTTCAGAGCGGGTTTCCAGCCCGTACAGTATTCTGTGATAGAGCGAGGTATGCCAACCGTAAGAGTTCTTTAGGGTTCGGTGGTACTCTATCCCGACATCAATGTTCAATCGTAAATATCTTGATATATAAACGACCGATCAGCTTATAAAACTCAGGCGATTCCTGTCTGAGCTAAAGGTTTGTAATTATGATTACAGCATTAGCTGGAACAGTGATTTTTTTTTTCAATCCTGGGCAAAGTTAATCAATGCCTTTAAGTATTAGCGATGCGTTTATGTTTTCGTTTAAACGATCCAATGTTAAATATGCAACTTATGTTCATATTAATTACCAAAGTATGGTTTTCTCTATTTACATATTTTTGCTAATTTTCCTAATTTTTTAAGATAAGAAAAACGTAATAAAATGTATGTTATTGACTCACAATGAATTACAGACATGGATAAGTTTGAGATTTAGGTATTTACTTTGTTTATTATGGTTTTCTCTATTTACATATTTACATAAACATGCATGAAATTTGCATACATGTATATTGCTTATGTATTCCTTTGTTTTTCATTTCTTTTGTATTCTATTGTTCATATTTTTCATGTTTTGTATTATTTTGACAATGATATTAGATATGACAACCATAAAGGCAAGGAAAAAAACAATTATATGGGGAAAATGGGAAAATGGATTGCATTTCACAAGTTTCAGAACATGTCCATTCTATTGTACACACATGTATGGAAAAGTCACTGTTTTGGGATGACCTTTGACCCTTGTCATGTGACCTTCTAATGCTTGGTCCGATCAATGCAAATTTAGTACCAAAAGTTGCTCAAGACTTCAAAGAAAAATGTCATGAAAGGATAGAAAGGATAACTTGATATCTGCCGCGGTTCCGGAGTAGTTGATTAATTTCTACGGGGGGGTTCATTGAACCCCCCCCCCCCCCCATTAATATAGGGTTAAAGTCCTCTCTAAGGGACTCGGTAATGAAAATTAATGCCTTACTAAAGGGCACTAGCACATCCACTTGGTTTCGGACCTGGGTCCTCCCAGTTACGAGACCACTGCTCCAACACTGAGCCATCGTGCCTCCTTAAGTAGTATTATATCATTTGTATAATTCATTCAATTGAAGCTATAAAACAAGATTGCTTTTGTTTCAATTAATCAAAGTGAAGATTCGTTCTCTTCGCATGCCTTAGATAATGACACCAACCTCAGAATGACTTTGGATTTCCATAAACTAGGTCTTTGGGAGATGGAAAAGTGGTTTTTCAAAGGCCTTCAACAACAAAAATACAAAACCAAGCATCAAACCTATGGTTCCAGGAGTCGCAAATAACTTAGTTCTCTACTAGCCAGATAGTCTGGTCAGCTTGGGTTAAACTTCTCCCAGTTCAGACTAGCCAACCAGACAAGAGCACTAAAGATCTGCACTTGCCCACCACTGTTTTGTCAAACTAGCCATTTGCTGGCAGACTAGTGTCTATTTTGAACCCTACGGCAGTACTCACCTGGATATCACAGTACGACTTCCTGGAGATGAAGCTGATCGTTATAGGGAAGAAATCATCGGGTTGTCCAGCGATGGCAAACTCCATGCTGCCGGCCTTGTTGCTGGTGTCAATGACAGGGAGACTCCACTCCAGCAAGTTGTGCCTAGAGTCGTGTTTGTAGTTACCATCCACTTCACTGACCTTGGGAGCACCAACACCAGATCTACGGTTGGGGGAAAAGTTCGTGGTTAGCACATGTCACAAATGACCCCAACATCCACAGATATTTTAAACATGGAGAGGCCCCTTTCTGTGCATTTTAGAATAATCACTCTTGGGCCCTGTTACGTAAAACTTAGCATCAATAATAACTTCTACAAATCTACGACAAATTTGCTCTCAGCCAATTAGATGCAAGTATTTCAGTAGCTTATAACTGTTATTGTAAGTTCTTATTAATAACAAGTTTTATGAAACGAGCCATGAAGTGATAGATGTGCTTCATGAATAGCTTTTGTTTTGCCTTTTGTAGGCGGAAAAGGTTGAAGTATAGTGTCGGGTCTAGCACAGTGTAAAAATTGAAATTTCTTTCGCGAGGGCTACTCAGAAGTCCACCTATTGTGTTCACAGATTTTAATTCATGCCAAGAATTTAGGCCGTGTTAGGAATTGACTGGGCAGCAAACGTACCTCGTATGAAACGCTGTTAGACTTTGAATGGTTACTTACGGTAGAGGGATGTTGATGACCACATCTTGAAGCTCCATGTCTTCCTGTAAAAGCTCGTATTCTATGTTCACATCACAACCGCCCTCATTGTTGGGTGAGGGCCAGCAGTTGACTGGAAAATTAAAGGGAGAAAAATAAGAAAATGTTTTGAATGTCAGGTAAGCGATGATCAAGATTTCTTTGTTAAATTTGGCACCCCCCCCCCCCCCCCCCGATGATACCTTCACAAAACAAATTGGAAAAAAAAAGGCAAATTTATCTTTTAATGCACTAAATAATGATATTTTTGTCTGAAAATTCACAATATGCATTTTTTTAAACAGTTTAAGGCATATTAATACACTAATTCATTGCTTACTCAAAAACATCTATAGTGCCTTTAACACATATTTGGGGGAGCAGGAACATATAAAGTATTTTATTTTTTACTCAAAAACATCAATAGTGCCTTTAACAAATATTTTTGGGAGGCAAGAACATCACCCCCCCCCCCCCCCCACCCCTCATTGATCTCTACTAAGTGGACAAAGCAACGCCCTCTACGTTTGATGTGACCGCGAGCCCAAAGCTAGCCATGTTTGTGCTCGCAGCTGTACTGTTTCAATACAATTTCATGCATTTTTAGAATCAAATAATTCAGCACTGTGAAGTCCTTTCCACGAATTAACTGCAAAACCAGGCAAAACAAGTCTACCCTTACAAATTCTAGAGGCGATTTAGTGTGACAATTAGTATAATGTCTTTTATAAATAAAAAATCAAATCAAGTATCTTTCAAATAGGAGTGCACTGGAATCGTACACAGCAGACGACGTCCCACGCTATGTCCCACGCGGTCCCACGTAATGTGTTTGAATGTAGGCTCCTAATTTTGGCTGCACGGCTGCATCGACTCCTACATAGAGCCATGCGTACGATGCGATATCCACGTAAGGTAGAGATCAATGCCGCCCCCCCCCCCCCCCCCCAATAAAAAAAGATAAAATAATACTCACTTAATAAGGGAATCAAGGTCTCATCTGTGGATTGAAACCTCCATTTGAGTACACCAACATCAGTGTTGTTTGGGAAAGGTCTATCTGGATTCTTCATACCGATGTAAGATTGAGATGCAAATAACTTCTTGTCCACGTTGGGATGCGTCTGTGGTAGGCATAGGAGGTAAATAAACATTGTGAAAGAATATATAGAAATTATTCTGAGTGGCTGAATATACATGTATATACATATGTAATTAACAAATGTGTATTAACCCTTTCAGGACAGGAATTATTTAAGGGCTAAATTGATTGCATTTTGTTCTTCAAATTGGCAACAATAAGACAATTTTGTTGGAAAGTTGAAAAAATTGCCAATTTTGATAAGAAAACAATGATTTTCAACCTCTCAATACATTGCCAATTTAAGGATTTTACAGCTTATTCTCATTTTTTAAATTCCTGCAATCAATTGCAATATGATCATGCAACAAAAATGGACATAGCATGTGCAGAAATTGTTGCTCTTTCTACTCATGCATCTGGTAGAGCTCTGAATCAAAAGTTATTGAGCCAAACCACAAAATGTGGTCAATTGTCTCTAAAGGAGTTAACCCATTGCACAAGGGAACCGGGTGGTCCCTGTATTAAGCCCATGGGAATAAGATAATTTAGTAGTCAAGGGGTTAATAATCTTTAAAATCTTTAAATTGGCAACACAATGAGAGGTTCAAAATCATGGTTTTTATCAAAATTGGCAATTTTTTTGAACTCGACAGTTTGTAACCATGTATATTAATTTAAAAGAGTTTACACCTTATTAGCACCTTGTAGCACTAAAAGAAAATATTACTGTTGCTAAAATGAAGAACAAAATGTGATCAATTTACCCCTTCAATAATTCCTGTCATGAAAGGGTTAACATGAAGTTTTGAAATCATATCAATCATAATAAACCACATATATCTTGCTGAAAATCACAACCAAGGAAAAGTACTGAAGACAAATATGGGTACATATGGGTGATTACATGTACGATATAAAGACCAAATTCCAAAACTGTAAAATTATAAATGTATTACAGTGAAACATTTAAGGATAAGTCTAGATGTTTTCTATCACTTGCCATGCACACACTAACCTCTATTTTCATGATTCTTTTTTTGAAGAGCTACGAACAGGGCTAAATCAATAAAGATTAAATGGAAGTCTAAATATTTTGAAAGAAAACCTCTTTTCCACATTGCCCATCCATCTAAAACTACCCCCCCCCCCAAAAAAAGAGTATATTCTAAATGAATTACATCACAGTCAAATTTCAAACTAAGATCTTTAAGGCATAACAAATTCAA
Source organism: Heliocidaris tuberculata (assembly GCA_025618425.1). Classification (NCBI taxonomy): domain Eukaryota; kingdom Metazoa; phylum Echinodermata; class Echinoidea; order Camarodonta; family Echinometridae; genus Heliocidaris; species Heliocidaris tuberculata. Next base: position 21,717,602 of record CM046833.1, read on the forward strand.
TTTAGGGGACATACAGAGGAAATCATTCCTTTAGTTTTCGAAACCTAATATGTGAACACATTATAAGGTTTTAATACACATCTAATTCTTGGATTGCTTTAATACCTGTAACACTGCTCCTTTGTCGTCATTATTTGCAACTCCTATCTTGATCTTGCCATACTTCTGGTCTGCGATACGGAGAGTGATCATACCATGAACGTCTAGAGCCTGAAGACCGCCATCTCTACCTGTCGAGACAGTCATCTTCTCTTCCACTCGTATGTGAATTCTAAATGGAAACAAGAGGCATATTAAAGATAAAGTTGGGTTCTGGTCATGATATTGAATTGTGAAAGAAGCTGTCTCAAAGCGATTGGGAAAGGTTGATTATATAGCACATAAGAATTGGTGTATGCTGTAAGGTTTTGGAATCACCAAAATGATAAGAAATTGGCTCAATCTTGCGAGTCACATGCGAGTCACATGCACTACACACAGAAATGTGTACATGGGACTTCACACAAATGTTCGGCCCGAACACTTCAGCTGTTTCTTGTCATATTTTGAAAGTGAGGGCATTTGAAGAGCAATCCTTTTCAGGGAATATATCTACTATGATAATCTTCCAAACTAACATAAAAAGAATGAGAAAGCTCACAAATTATATTTTACCTTTCCCAAAACTCAACCTTCCCTTTAATGGATGATAATAACAATAATACAACAATAACAACAATAATAACAGTAAGAATAATGATAGTAATAATAAAAATAAGATTGGTTAAGAAAGATACAGAATCAGCATTCATCACCACGATATCACAAATTGTACAAATGTACGAGATTTACAAGGCAAGTATCCTAGGCACAACCACACAGATTGCAAGCACACTTGGACAAAAACAAAAGACAGTTGCATTTATAGAAGGATTTGCTTTTAGTTAATATAAATTCTCTATAAAATATACAGACCAGGGCTTTAGCCAGGATTTTAAAATTGGGTGTCCAAATTAAAAAGCAGGGTGTCCAAAAAATTGGGCGAGCGCAGCGAGCCGTTCAGGGGGTCCAGGGGGCAGCGCCCCCTTTCCGCTGGAAATTTTTCATTATTTCTATCTAAAAAGACAGTTTCCTTGCTTGTTTACTCCTAGCTTGCTGGAATTATCCCCTCAGTGTTTAAGGTAAAAACATGTTGAAGTTACACATTCTGATGATTTGTTTTCCCTACATGAATGTAAGTTTTCATTATACATGTATTAATGTAAGTATTACTTTACCACCAAGTTAACACTGTACCAATGTCGACCAAAATTTTTTTTTTCGCCAGCCCTCCAAAAGTCGCTCAGTGGGGGGGGGGGGGGGGGGGGGTGTGTTATGGGGTCCAGTTCCCCTCCATAATTCTCTGACAAGCAAAAAAAAAAGGTTTCCTGGTCGAAAAGGGGGGGGGGGCACAATCGCAAATAGGGGGGGGGGCACGGGCCGGGATTGCCCCCCCCCCTAAATCCGCCACTGCGTATATGTACGTACGTACATAAATACACTGAATGCGCACAGTTCCGGGCGATTTTTCTTTTCCAATTTGTTTTTCGCGGATACCATTTCACTTGATGAGCATCAATCTCGCGCGCAATAAGTAAAAAACCCCGTCATAAATCCACCGATTTCTTGAGTTTTAGCGCGTTTTCGGTGACTCTGTTCCTCACAACCCGACTTAAGCGCCGCGTGACTTTAAAAAATGGCACTAATTTCGTATTTTTGAGGCAGGCTTTGGCTTTACAGATTGATTTTTTGAGGTGACTGTGGACTTAATGTGGTAAGGAACAATTTCTCTGTGTGGTGTATCCGGTCGTAGATCTAGCGATAGTCTCATTACACGGATGATGATAATTTTTAGACCTCTCATTGTAACAGTGATAATGCGTTTCGGAAAGAAAATTTTCACAAAAGGTGTCGCGCAAAGACTAAGTAGCTACAGCCTAGACCCGTATTTGTTTGCGGGAGCGTTTACGACTTCGACTTCTGCTGAGAAGCCGAGGATATAAATTATCGTGAATACAAAACATCTTTACAAAAACTGAAAGGGCGTCCATCAAATGATTTTTCAAAGGCGTCTTGCAAATTGATCTTTAACTATTAAAAGGGCGTCCATCAAATGATTTTGATCAAGGAGTCTTGCAAATTTTGCTGGGCGTCTTCCAGAAGAAATGGGCGTCCAAAAGACGCCCAGACGCCCGGCTGGCTAAACCACTGATACAGACCAAGTCCTGTTCTGCAAAATAATTATAATGCTCTTTGCTACACAATACATACCCTTCTGTTTTGCTGGCGGGTGTGATAGTTTTGGCGACATTAGATGACTGTCTGCTCTTGGGAACGCTGGACGTGACCTCCTCTCCTTCCAATCTCAGTTTATCTACAAAGATATCTGTGCTCTTTGTTGACTTGCCCAGCTTCATGGCTTTGCCGGTGGCTGATGATCTACATGGACAAAGTGACAGAAATTCATTAGATTTGATACACTTACCATAACAATTCATTACAGTTAACTACAATGAATAATAAATATAAATAGATATTAGAAATTCCTTACTTGATAAGTCTGTTAAAAGTCTCATATGCTCTATAAAATATACAGCCTGAAAATGGAATCTACGGACCAAAGGCTTACAAAAAATAAACTACTAATTTCTTGACCTAACAGGAATATTTCTTTGGTGGGGTAATCCACTCACTTGATTGGTTTAGAGGATTCTATGGGTTTCTCTGGTGTGACAATCGACATCGAGCTAGACATCGACGATATCCCTGACGAGCTTGATGAACCGTAGCCCCCGCTGCCACTACCGTATCCCCTCTTCCCTGATCGCATGGCTTCTTGCCTCTGCTTGGCAAGCTCCCGGGCTCGCTGCTGCATCTTCTGCTTGGCTTCTTTCTCTTGGGACTGGGGGGGAGGAAAAACAAAGACGATGATAAGAAATATTGATAACTATACTGGCTTCTTGCAGTACTTACATGCAACACACACTCTGTGGTGTTATCAATGCGCTACTGTGGTGGGGCTCACAGGAGTCAAGGAATGCTCTCTCCAGAGGGGCACGTTTAGGGCAAAATATAGCCTAATATTGCACCACAGCAGCATGTCAAACGAAATAATACTACCTCAAACGAACAGAGAGTGTAATAGATGGAAAATGGATGGAGAGAGAGAGAATGGATGGAGATAGAGAGAGAGAGAGAGAGAGAGAGAGAGAGAGAGAGAGAGAGAGAGAGAGAGAGAGCAAGTAAGAAGAAAGAAAAATGGATGGGAAGTGAAAAACATTGAAAAGGGAAACAGGGCAAAAGTGAAGTGTTGGCAAATCTCTCTCAGCAAATACATTACGAATATCCTACAGCCCCTCTCCCCTCCCCCAAAATTTAAAGAGAAGGTTGAGTTCTGGAAGAGGTGAAAAATAATTTGTGAGCTTTCTCATTCCGTTAATGTCAGTTTGGAAGAACATCATAGTAGAAATGTCCCATGAAACAGATTGCCCCTCAAACGCCCTCATATTCGAAATATGAAGAGAAATAGATGAAGTGATCGGCCCATGCATCCATGCCACACGTAAGTGCAGTCCCGTACATTTCTTTCTCCAGTACATGTGCTTTTCAGCAAGACTGGTTCAATTTCTCATAATTTTGATGATTCCAAAACATCGCAGTATACACCAATTCTTATGTAGACATGATCAATCATTCCCAATTGCTTTGAGACAGTTTCTTCCAAGTTGAATCACATGACCAGAACTCAACTTTATCTTTAAAATGGTTTCCTGATCCCCTTCCCCTTCTGTAGTAAGCTCCTCACCTCTCTGACAGCTTGGAATACTTTCTCTTCGTGGGAATCCATCTCTGTGAATGTGCGGATCTGTGCAAGGTTCACACTCTCCCTGTAGCCGAGGGCAACGATCTCATCAAAGGCAAATATTAATTCAAAGGAGTGGTCCAGGATTTCACTTTCTTCCATCGCTCTGCAATACTCTGGGATCTGAAAAAGGAAAAAGGAAAAACTCTATCAAATGTCAGCCTACGAATTCTTTGTTGATGTTTCTTTGTTGATCTTTGCTAATGTATGTTTAATGGAAACCTATTCAATGAAAATCTACATGTCTTCAACAACAGGTCAAGTACAAATAAAAAATGTATTCCACCCTTTCAAATGACAGTTTCAAATTCACAAGTATTCATGGTAATGAAAATGAGTTCAAGAAAAGAATTTCTATCATCTCGTCGGTTGAGAGCCAAAAGGGAATTAACTCTTGTACTTTGACATAAAGTAAACACCCTTCTAGCTCTCGTCTGACCATCTGTTGCATCTGCATTACTATTGAAAGAGAAAAGAAAATCACTCAAAAGTAGGGACCAAAAAGTGACTCAACTTGGTGACATTTATCAGTCAAATTTTGGATTTTGTAACTTGGTAACTGACTGGAAATTCACAAACCACCATTTCTTATTAGGGGCCAGCTTGATACTTATCTGATAAATATATGAATCACATGATATGTGCAAAATTTCCTCAATTGGTTTAAACTATTAAAACGCTTAAAAGCGATTTGATGGAAGTACAACGTAAGCGGGATTTTGCTTGAAGATATTCATGCAATGGATTCATTACTGAATAGAACAGTGTGTTATTGAAGAAAGCTATTCCGATTGCCTGAAATCAAGGCTCCACAATAACTTACCACAGGGTGTCTGGATTGAAAGTTTAAGGTTTTGTACGCAATGGCCCTGATAAAATTTGAATAGTTTGGGGGTCTCACGACTTTGACTTTGGGGTCCACGTGTACCAGACGCCTGTAAGCATCCAGTCCTGCTGAAACTATGAAATAAACCTTTCTTTCAGTGAGTAAATAGCTAGAGCGTGTGCAAACTGTAGCTGTGGTTTGAAAAATTGTTAACTCACCACTCTTGAAAATAACCTCAAGGTTTCCAGATCTTCTAGGATGTTACTTGTTTTGGTGGTGATGAGAAGCATGTACAGTTTCTCCAGAGGTTGGTAGACATATCTCACACTCTCTGTCTCGACAAATGTGTGCTGCTTGCCAGTGTTCATCAGTTTGGGGAACGCTGCCAGGAGCCCCTCGATACGGGATCTCGTCATCTCCACAAACTGGCGCGAGATGAGAGCCTTCCCGCTCTTGGTACAAATGGCGGCTGCCAACAGTACCTGCAGAAAGGAAAGAGAGAGTAGTTTAAAGGGAGACACAAAGTAAGATAAAAAATAAAAATAAAAGAGAAACTTGCAAAAATATGTGGAAAGCACTATAATGTGAACCATGCTCAAGACATGTTTTGTTGTTGTAGTTGAGGTCTCAACTGGCTTAGTGCCATCTACGTTGACTTTTTGTTTAGCATTCATGGAAATTGCGTCAGACATCTCCACCATTGCACATCGTAAAGTTTCAATTATGGTTGTATCGCCGATAGTGCGCACGGCATAGCACGCAGCCGCCATCTTGAATCTGCATTACAAGAGGATCCATGGATACACAAACAATGGTGAGTTCTCAAAAAATTTTCATGCTTCTTTTCGTTCCTTGGGGGGGCTGAATTTTAGTAAGAAATTTACACAAAGTTGCCAAAAGTTTCCCTAGGTGGAGACGCTATGGTGAAGAACCAGTCGAAGACGGGAGTTAACGGGAAAGGAATTTTCCAGGGCATTTTTCATAACCTGCCAAATCGGCTCTATTAGAATGGCGGATTAAAAAACCTGGCTTCCTGTAGTGTAAATGGCGTATAGCCCTTTCTTTTTTTTTTTACACTCAGGAAGCCATCCTGGCTAATCACCTTGACACAAAATGAAAATGTGATAAGCAGATTCCTCACGAAAAAGTACCCCTTTTGACCGTCTACTTTTGTTTTCATAACATTTTTTGTCATGATCCACACACAAAACAAATGGGCTTCTGATTTCTGAGGGGAAAAAATTTGGCCTAGAAAAAGTGCCTTGTTGTTGGTGTTGTTTCTACTGTCCTCTCGTTAGCAAAGTCTCCAATATCAGAGACTGTCTCCCAAATCAGCCTTGCGCCTCTACTGTTTAGCAAACTCCGAAGGTGGTTTGCAAGGTTCACTGTAAGTGTCCAGTACATGTAAGTGGAAATGGATGAATCTTGCCAATGATTTTTTTTTGTATACTTGTCTCTCCGTAGAGATCGCCTCCTGTGTATGGCTTGATGTTCAAAGTCATATTTCATAAAACATCAAGTCTGTATGGCTAGTGAGTCACGTCTGTCCCACGCTGATGAGCAGATGTCCGTTAGAGTAGCCAGCCAACACGACTGACCCTACTGAGTGATAGACTCACGGGACCATCACAATATGGGGTTGTGTCAATTTCGGCCTGTCACGACCTCTAAGCTGAAGAGGTAAAAAGTACCAATATAATCGGCAAAATTTTGAGAAAATACTTCCTTCTAGTACATTTTGGAATGATAGAATCTCTAATTTCATGCCAGATACTTTGATAGGATCTTTATCATCTTGATCATGTTGATCAAGTGAAATTTTCAGGCTGTTTTTGGTCGGTGATCTTACTCCCCTCCTGCACACATATGGGCAAGATATCACACTTCAATATCACACTTGCCTGGCTATGGAGTATGGGAGGCAATTGCTCAAGGTATGAAGGTATAGTCAAGTATTGTAATTCCGAACAGATTGTATTACCGAACGTGTAAAGTTAAGCGCCTAAAATGGGTTTTCATACGCGTGGGATTACGCGTATGAAAACCACACTATTGATACCAAGGTTGTGTCTTTTTCCCATAGGTTTCACACGTTCGGAATTACGGTACCTTTTTCAAGGGACCAAAACGCCGCGTCGTTGGGAAGGGGTTCACTCGGCATGCTCGGAAGGGAATATCGTATTAAATCTACGTTGTCTTTTTAAAATTCCATCAACTTCTTTTTTTTTAGGACTTTGAGCATTCAATATGTATAGTTTGACAGATATTCGTTTCATATTTTATTTGCTATCGTTGATTTTCTGAAAAGTGTTCGGACACTGGATCAACCAACATGACCATACTACAGATACAGAGTACGAGGACCGAGGTTATCTCCAAATAACCTTGCATAAGTGTGAGTGTGATAGACCTAATTCTAGATCTAAAGCTCTTGCTCATAACTTAGCATTAGCTTAAGTTGAACCTTTTACACGTTTAACCATTGGAAAGGAACCCATTGCAAATGCAATAATAAACAGTAACTAAAAATATGCTGCATTTGCAATGGGCTACTGCACTGTCAGTGACAGTCAATACACAGCTGCACTGCAGTGAGAGAAATTTAGCAACTTTTCATTTTCTGATTTTCAATCAAAATCATTTTTAAAACGTTTAATAATTACATTTCAAGAAATAATCACATTTTCTAATCAAATTATATAATAAATAAGCTCAGAATACCATACCATTTTCTGGATATGTATCCCAGTCGAATAAAATGGTAATTTTGCTGTCCTAAGCGTAGATTTATTGCAGTGATATTACTACACGTATTACGAGCCACGTACATGATGTGGAGATCGCGACGGATCACGCCTCAGGCGGAAGAATATGCAAAATTGCTACACCTCTTTCTTAGTCAAGAAAGCACCAAAGTGTTCGATTGGTATAAAATTACTATTAGCTTATTTGTATAAGGTCATAAAATAATGTTTATGTGTAGGGGTTGTATAATGGTGTATAGTGGACAAAGTTTGGCACTACATTTTTTCATTCCAACATAAAACCATAGCCTATTGACTACAACTTCCGGGTCGAAGGTCATTGCACATGTGTTTACAATTTCGGAAAAATCACTGTAGATTATGCCCGTGATTGCCGTAGCCATACACAAATACTCTCGTCGTACAGCTGAAGATAATTTGGGATAATTTGGATCTTTTTAAACCAGTGTAAAGAATGGCTGATAAAACTGAATCTGTTCGTATAGGTTCGAGGAAGAGCGAGGTAAATACGATATGATCAATCTAGTCCCACACATGTAATTTTTTGTCAGTGAATATGGGTCTTTGTGATCGCGTTCGTGCATGTGGCCACGCCCGGCCACGCCCGGCCACGCCCATCCACTTAAGTGTCTACAAGTCTAAGCTGCGTAACTTGGCTAGTATCTGCAGGTACAGCTCTTCCAAGAATCCAAAAATCTATGGAAATGTCATGCACCTGAAAAACTGTTTCACAAAGACATGATAAACATGATAAACGACAACTCAGTGATACTGATAGATACTCGGCGAAAAAACAAGTCTAGACATACTCCTGATACCATCTTATCTTCAGATAAGCTTGTACATGTATAAGTGTCCTGATACTATATGATCACAGACAGTCCATTGGAATTATCGTCAATTACCCAAACAGATTTTGAGGCTCAATTTTTCCCAAACTATTCCAAAATGTCAAAAATGGCAGCAAAGATGAATGCTGGTGATACAAACATCCTGTTTACCATGTTTACATGAAAAGATGTGTTACTTATGGCATCTTAGAATTTATAAAATTGAGAAAACTTGAGGACGCTTTTGCGATACAAATCTACTATCTAGATTTGTACATAAGAGGATACCGTAATTGACTAATAATTATGGAAAGAAGACCCAAATCATGTTCAATTTAGAGAAAATGAATAAATTAAGATATTTTATGGCCATATTTTTAATATTTATTCATTAAAAGATACATATATAATATTAATTATTATTCATATCAAAGCATTGCGTGAAAAAGGAAAATATAGGGAAAATACATGATAAATTGTCGTTGTTCACATGGGTCTGTATATACAGCCTGTTCCGTTTTCGATGCTGATTCTATGACTATGGTAGACGAATGTGGGTATTTTTAATATTAATCTCATTTACTTGCTGGGGGGTCGATCAAGAAGCCATAAGAACATATTGTCCGTCTGTACAATATTACAATACGAACATTAGTAACGCTATTTGATAAAGGAATGATAAAGGATAGTGCTTGGAGATTAGGAAATACATTGTAAATGTTCTCTTAATTTACATTTATTTTTTTGCATGTTTTTTTTTTTTTTAATTATTATTGTTTGTTTTTTTCATGTTGTGAGATGAATAAGTTGCACTGACTTAGTCCAGAAAAGCAAAAGAATATAACAGTTAGGCTAATTCTCAAGGATATTTTTTAAAATGTTTTTCATTTTCCTCAGACAACAGACATTTTATTCTAATTTCTATATTATGTTCCTAAAAATCCTAATATAGTTGTCAAGTGTAAATGAGCCCAATGGGATAAAAACTGGCCTAAATTGGAAACGGTCAAAATCAGCACATCCTTTTGAATGTATATTGTAGTGATTGCATAATAGATATTCATTATTTAACCTCATTACTATTTTCTCATTATCTCTAAAGCTGGCCATGATACAAACCAATCATGTGATGGAAATGCTGCAGAAGATTCATCCAGACACTGAATTCAAAATAGGTTAGTAGTGCATTTGGTATCATCTGTTAACCTTCTCAAGACAATTTACCGCATTTTGTGGTTTGGCTGAATAACTTTTGATCCAGAGCTCTAAAATCTATACCAGATGTATGAGTAGAAAGACCAAAAATTTTTGCACACATAACGTCCATTTTTTTTTTGCATTTCCATATTGCTTTTGATACCAGGAATTTAAAAATGAAGGTAAGCTTTACAATCCTCAAATTGGCAACACATTGACAGGTTCAAAATCATTGTTTTTTCATCCAAATTGGCAATTTTTTCAACTTTTCCACAAAATTTCTAACCATGTGTATTGTTTTCAAAGACATCTTATAAGAACCTTGTAGCACTAAAAGAGAAATATTATTGTTGCCAATTTGAAGAACAAAATGTGATCAATATAGCACTTAAATAATCCCTGTCCTGAAAGGGTTAATTAGAGCCAGAGGGCTGCTATCTCGTGAGCTCAAACTGGAGACTTTCTTTGTGACTTTGTAACGGCGATCTTTGTGCCTGCAAAAAATCACTTGCGAAATTCTTTGTCAGAATCACCCTAAAAATTCATTATGAACAACATCTAAGTCTAAGTATAGAGGAATCATGTTTGTGTTCCCGATATTTTTGTTTCAGTTACCATGGAGACTATAGGAGACCACATCCAAGATATGCCCCTGGCATCCATAGGGGAGTCCAACCTCTTCACTAAGGAACTAGAGAAGGCTCTGGCTGTAGATGAAGTCGACATGATCGTCCATTCCCTCAAAGACATGCCGTCCAAGATACCCTCTGATATGGCTATAGGAGCCATTTGTGAGTACGTGATAAATCCTATGCTTTTTTAGTAGGGGGATACTTGAAGGGCAATCCAACCTTTGTAACACATTGATGTGTGTAAAAGTGGAAAAATGAGAGAAACAGGATGGTGAAAGTTTGAAAGAAATCAGACAAATAATAGGATTCGCATATTTAACATTTTATTTTGATTTTTTTGTTTCTCAGCAATGCAGCTAGGTTATGTGAATCATTCAAGGTGTTACTGTTGTTTCCATTAAAACAAATCGTTAAATTTGACCAAATTTAATTCATATTTATTCCTGGTCCCAAAGATATACATGTACATTCATGTATGTTCAGTTTGTGCTGCTAATCAGTGAGGGTTTGTCATTTTGAAATTATTTTTTCCTTATCTAGACAGCGTTCCAATATGAGAATATTTACATTTCATACATAATCAGTCAGTCGGAATAACTTTAGAGTTACATCTTATTTCGCATTGTTATCCGATTACGTGTTTGGTCTGGGGTCCTAAAGCTATGCACTCCGCAAATACGCACAATGCGGCGCCTCTAATGTGCTAAACTTTTGGTGTGACTGAGCAACAAGATTATCATTTACGTTCGCCAGAAAGAATGAGTAAATTTCCTTTATTTTTTTAAAATATTGCTATTTGGAAATCGGGGCGAAATTCACATCAGGCAGCTTCAAAATCAAGACTTGCATTCATTGTACTACGTGTGCGTAGCTTTAGGACCCTTTCATTTTGTCGAACAAAATTCGACACGTGCATGGACATCGACTTGAAAATGGATTTTATTGACATTTTTCCGTCGTAATTTTCTCAGGGATTTAATTTCAGAGTATGTAGAACCAAGATATATAAAAGAAAGTTGCATAAAATCATTGCAAAAATGACGTTTTAGCCGCTGGAAACAAAGTGCGTAGCTTTAGGTCCCTCCATCGTATACCTGCTTCCATTTTTATTTTTATATAGGAGGGAGGATCCACATGATGCTCTGGTCCTTCACAAGAAGCATAGGGGAATCACCATTGGCATGATGAAAGACGGAAGGCGAGTATTGTCAGATTCTGAAATAGATGCATTTACTGTATAAGCTGTTTTTTTCGCGTACAGATATTTTCGCGATTTTGGACTAGGTAGGGAAATTCGCGAGGGTTTAAATTCGCGATTTTTGTGATGTTTTTGTTACTATAAACAGCCATATATTGAAGTGGAAATTTTCGCAAGGACCGACTCGCGAAAATCGCGAAAATAAAACCACCGCGAAAATAACCACTTATACAGTAGTGTCCATAATTTTGCAAAGTTATGTGTGTGTGTGTGTGTGTGTGTTTTTTTTTTATTGTTTTGTTTTGTTTTTGGCATGAGCAGAGAGTATTGAGGGTAAAATCTCTCTGAATATGCCCACATATGTAGAATAAGTGTATTGTAAAACCAGAGACTATGAAGGATTGTGAAGGATGGAATTTCTAAAGCTTTTAACTTTTCCATATGTTTCTGCTTTTACACTAGTTGTTTTCTTCATAAATGTTATTAAGGAAAGGAATAATGGGGCTTATTCTGTACTGCGCAGTACATGCAAGAATGTTTTCATGGTAAAATATCAAGGGTTGAGATTCCAGTATATGTGGTCTTCTCCTCAGCCACGTACCCATAATTCATTAATCTTTGCCTCATTATTTTTCAAACTTTCAATTGTCAGTTTCTATGATTACCTATAAATCAGTACAATTGGCAACTCTCTGTGAGTAAACAAATGGCTTTAGGCTTAGCACCAAGCATACATTCATGTAAATGTTTTTACCTCCCCAATTAGCATGCATTTCCCTTTTATTTTATTTTCAGTCTTTCTATTCCATTGATTATAGTTATTTCATTTTTTTTTTAATTGTGCTTTATTTGTGTTGCAATGTGATTTTAGCACTCTGCATTACATTTATACCTTCAAGTACATGTTGTCAGCTCCCAAATAAGTAAATTATATCCTGTGCTTTTCCTTCCATAACCATCAAATTATTTTCTTTGTTTCTAATTTTTTGTTGTAGTGTAATAGGAACAAGCTCAGTAAGGAGAGTGGCTCAGCTGAAGAGAAAGTTTCCTCATCTTGTCTTTAAAGATGTTGTATCCTTTAAACCAGAAGGAAGAAAATTCAATGGATTTGAATATTTAATATGAACAAGACTGTGTAGTAATAAAGATGAACTTAAAATACAGATGAGGCACATAAAGGACATGCAGTTACTGTCACCATAATGTAAAGTGGAAGCATGTCTACCTTCCTGTCCAGAATAAACTGCCATGAATGTGATTCTAAATTTTAAACAGCTGTAATGAAAATGGTAGTTTATCAAATGACGAAACCTATTCCACTTCGGATGCCACATTTTCATGTATATAAATAGCACAGTTAAATGAGAAAAATAATTGTCTGTCATTTCTTTTCTCTGTATAAAAGCTTGCATGTATAAAGCTGTCCTTCTTAGTTTTAGTCATCCATTGTATCTGTTTTACAATCTGTTGTAAGTCTTGTTATTCTGTTAGTAAACAAAGTAAGAAAATAGTGTGAAAAATCAATGCACTATACATCCTGAATCATTTGTGAACAGCGAGGTAATTTAAACACCAGACTGAGGAAGCTAGATGAAGACCAGGTCTATGACGGATTGGTCTTGGCTGTTGCTGGTCTTATGAGGATGGGCTGGGAACACAGAATAAGTCAGGTAAGTAAGTATTGGAACTGTTATAGTGACAGGTCTTGGGGGACAGGCTAGGAATGCAGGACTAGTATGTGTCAGGTATACACTGAAACTGTTTTAATGATTGGTCATTAGGAGGATGGGCTGAAAACACGTACATGTAAGTCATTTGATATTAATTGTAATAGCAGGTTCTGATGTAGTTCCCCGTCCATCATGCATGGCACTCTAGGCGCTCCAGTATTATTACTTCGGATTTACCGCAATGCTATTACAGCGCTCTAGCGTTGAAGGAATTTCTTCCTATCAGGAACCGAATTACTACTCCTGGGTCGAGAGTGGCAAATGTAGATTAATACCTTGCCGAAGGACATTATTGCTGTGCCAGGGACTAGAATATCCACAATGTCCACATCTCCTTAAAGCGTACCAATCACCAAAACATATGTTTGAGGTTCCATGTTTTTCTACTATATTCTAAATATGGGCTTCGAATATCACTTCTATAAAGAGATATTACAAGTCTAATTATACTCTCTATAAGCATAAAAGCGACTCGTGAGTAGACCACTCAACGCACCTGTACGCGCTTGCCAAGATAAGGGCTCGTGCGGAACCGAACCTCCGAGTTGGGTTCCACACGAGCATCTTCATGTTATCATTTATTTCCTTCATGCTCCTAAGCTGTTGACCTATAGAATTTCAGATAAAGTTCTTTGAGGTTAATTTTATACTTCCTAGCGGTATACAAATTCTTTTTTCAGGTGGTTGGTACACTTTAAATGTTTAAACCACTCAATTATGACATGCTAACTGTAACTTGTATTCCATATTATTTCCAAAGGTTCTGAAGCCAGACACTTGCAAGTACTCTGTCAGCCAGGGGGCGCTCGGCATCGAGATAAAGACAAAGAATCAACATATGCATGGGCTACTGAGACATCTCAACCATGTGCCAACTCTCATGCGATGCATAGCAGAGAGGGCACTCTTGAGAACTCTAGAGGGCGGTTGCAGTGCTCCTGTCGCTGTCCATTCAGAACTTGAGGACAGTAAAGTAAGCATTTCCCTCTTTTTTTCCCTTTTTTTTGTATCAAATGTTTGTATTGATTATAAGGTGAGGCTACCACCAGTGGAATATATATATCTGACACTTGCTTGATACGTTAAACAATAGACTGGTTTGGTAAAGTATTCAAATTTTATACATACCTTTCAAACAAAGGTTGTTCTTGACAACCTGAAAGCTTTCCTGAGGCTTGCGGGACATAGCAACAAGTAATGTATGCAAACTGGATTCCAAGCATTGAGGCTCATTTATAAAAAGCAGGTTAATGGAAAAGCTGGTCACTAGGTGCTCAGAGAAGAAACGTGCAAAATTGTATACATTACAGAACCGGTTTATTATGATGACTCGATACGGTTTTGACTTGCCTTTATGAGCTAAAGAATTAATTTTTATATATTAGCAGACATTGTGGTTTATTACTTATTTCCTCTATGGTATTGTAAAGGCCACCACACACCTTACGATCGGTCTGCGATCCGATTTTAGAAGAAAATGTAATATCATTTGACGAATCATTTAAAAACGAAAAATATTTTTGATTGAGGGTCTGAATAGTCATACAGATAGTAAAATTGATAATACGGCCTTTGCCGAGTTTTCTAGTTGGTGGAATGGCCAAATCGGCTCTGAGTCGAAATGACGTCACAAAAATCGTACGACTGCCTACGATTTGAAACTAATTTTGCCCTTGTTCCCTATAGAAAGCTGACAGCTCACCAAAACCCTATGTTTAGTATTCATATTACTTTTCAGAACCTGAATAGGGTAGATTTCATTTGTTAAAATGCCAATATTTAATGCCATAGCGATTTATTTCACAAATCGGATTGCAGACCGATCGTAAGGTGTGCAGTGGCCTTAAAGGGTCCTTAAGCAGTGAATATTTGAAATACCAAAATTATGAAATCGTAAATGATAGTTATAACAGAATGAAAATGTAAAATAAAACATGTATTACATTTTAAAAGAAAAGGAAAGAAAAGTACTAAAATGTCCCTCATGGAAATTGATTATGCTGACAGAGGTTTTTACTGTGTACCTGTAAAATGTTGGATATTAAATTTGATTGTGAATTTTGTTATAATGTAGAAATGGTGTGCCCTCTGGGTAGATCCACGCATAGGGTCTAGTCACGATGGTGCTAATTTGGGTTAGCAACCCTGAGGTCCGATCATACATGTATCTAACATGGTTTTGTTTCTAACGGTTGTTTTTTTAGCTGATGCTGAATGCTTCTGTCCTAAGTCTGGATGGATCTGAGTTACGAGTGGAAGAGAAATCAGTCACATTACCTGTGGAATTAACACAAGAGGTGACTACAGAAAATTATTTTTGATAATTATTAAACTATTCTCATAGAGCATTTTGGAGTGAAAATGTATATTTCTGAAGAACACTCATGATCATTTACCCACTTCTGAGGTGTTTGCAACCATCATCAATATTCTTTCTCTAAGTTGCCTAATAGTTTTCTTTATGGCTAAGAGCTTGGCACATGTTCCAAAAGGATTTGGTAGTAACGGTTTTCCTGCTGCAGTTTATGGGAAGATTGGGATAGGAATGTATTATAAGGCGAAATACAGAGTTAAAATGGCCCACAGTCTTGTATTAGAATAATAATGACAATGAATATCTAAATTCTTCCAAGGAAGGAATATGCGGATAATATTGATACTAAACTTGATATCCAAATAATATTGTACTGGTTTCCGACTCGTACGCGTTCGCATATGTGACCCTCCACCACAAAATGACCAATAAGTCGCAATGGAAGTTTTAGAGTAAACAGCTGAAAAGGATGGTTTGGGGTGGAAATTTTGATTTTAAGTTTTTTGTATATTCTGAAAGTTCATTTGTTAATCTACCATCTGACAAAATTTCAGGTTAAAATACCTTATTGAAATATGTTTTCACTCTCATTCAAAATGACCACATGTGTTTTCCTGGACATTCAAACTTTCTGTGTCAACTTGCTGGGATTGTACTTCACATCGCTTTTCTGGTATAGCTTAAAAACTGTGCACTGTCTAATATTCAAACTCTTAAGAAACAAAGAAATATATCTATTCTGAAGGTATGGAAAGTTTCAACCCAATCCAATTAGTACTTCACAGTGTATGCTAGGGAGTTTTGACTCAACCTTTTGTGTGACAAACAGTAGGACGCAGAGTAGGCGCTCTTAAATGGTCACTCTTCTTTAGAGCCCGTTTTCTCTATTGTTTTGGTCATTAGCCTGTCTGACACGTTGACATTCTTATTGTAATTTACAAGGGTTTGCTCAGTCCAAACAAGAAAAGTTATATATCATTTCAAAGCTTAGAATCTAAGCTTTCAAACTGTGTTGAAATTTTAAAAACCCAAATTTCTGACTTATTGGTCGTTTTGTGGTGGAGGGTCACATATAAAGGCCGTGCGGAACTGTGCTTGGAGTTGGGTTCCGCGCAAGGGGAGTTTTATGTTTTCCTTCGTTTTCTTCATACTCCTTAACCGTCAACCCATAGAAGGCCAGGTAAAGTGTTTTGAGGTTGATTTTATACATTCTAGCTGTTCACAAATTATTTTTCTAGGTGATTGGTACACTTTAATGAAATTGAAAAGCAACATTATGAGAAAGTCTATTTTTCTTCCTTCAGCATTCCATTGACACTGAAACTAAAGTAGAACCAAAGCTCTTTTCAAGCGTCATAGCACCATGGGTATCCCAGAATGCAATGCAGGAAGCAGAGGCTCTAGGAGTAAGTGTCGCCAAAGGTCTTTTTGAGAAAGGAGCAGGACCTATCTTGGAGGCAGCTAAAGCAGAGATAGCTGAAAGGAGAAAATGAACTGTGGTCATTTCTTGAAACTTACATTTTGTGTAAGGAATACATGTAGTTAAGCATTGGTCACATTTGTGTGATAACAATAACGATAACGAGATTTTCAATTAAAGGAGAACGAAACCCTGGGGAAATATCCATTTTAATGAAAAGAGAGGATAGAGAGAAGCAATTTTAAAAAAGTTTCATCATTTAAAATAAGTTTCATCAAAATCGGTTACGAAATGAAATAGTTATGAAAATTTGAAAAGTCTCAATTTACTTTCTATGGCGATCCTCAAATTGGCAATGTTGCTTCAAAATGGCAGGTTTAGTAGTACAACTTGTGATATGTTTTGTACACAAAATTTCATATTTTCTCCATTATCTCTAAAGATGCTGCTTGTCTTTTTGTGAACTCAGCATATGTTGTGTCAAAGACATATTCCCATGATATATCTTGAGCTAAGAAGGAGATAAGCTGAACCTTGAGAGATAATGGGGAAAATATGAAATTTTGTTTACAAAACATATGGAGAGTTGTACTACTAAACCTGCCACTTCGAAGCAACATTGCCAATTTGAGGATCGCCATAGAAAGTAAATAGAGACTTTTCAAACTTTCATAACTTTCTCATTTCGTAGCCGACTTTGATGGAACTTTTTTTTAAATTGCTTCTTTCTATCCTCTCTTTTCATTAAAATTGATTTTTCCCCAGGGTTTCATTCTCCTTTAACCCTTTCGAGACAATTGACCACATTTTGTGATTTGCTTCAATATCTTTTGATTCAGAGCTCTAAAAAATATACCAGATGCACGAGAAGAACAAGCAAAAATTTCTGCATACATTGTGTCATTTTTGTTGCATGACCATATTGCATTTGATGCCAGGAATTTTTAAAAGGAGAATAAGCTCCAAAATTCTTAAATTGGCAACATCTTAAGAGGTTCAAAATCACTGTTTTTTTATCAAAATTGGCAATTCTTTCCAATTTCGACAAAGTTTGTAGCCACGTATAGTTTTTTCGAAGACATTACATTTTATTAGAACCATGTAGCACTAAAAGAAAAATATTATTGAATAATTCTTGTCCTGAAAGGGTTAAAGGTACAGCCTACTACATGGTGTGTACATGTGAGTATGCTCATGTCTGTTAATAGTAGGGCAGCTGTAGGGTGTACCTTCAATGATAAAAGTCTTGTTATTGTTATCATTATCAAATAATTGTGACCCAGGCTTTAACCTTATTCTATGGAAATCTTTCAAAATCATATACCCAGTACATAAAATGTACAAATTATACAATATGATAGTATAGTCTAACAGGCTTCTCAGCAGAAAATAGTTTACGCATGGTTGAAATTGACAGAAATATCATGGCTTTACTGAATCCCATGGGGGTGATTTGAGAGGACCAAAGCAGTTTTGCAGGATGGAAGTAAGCATTGATGATCCATTTATTGGTCCATAGTGAGTGAAATGGCCTTGTGACATCCCGGAAGTTGGTTTGGGAGGATCAAAACGACTTCGGAGATTGAAAGTAGGCATTGACTGATTTATTACCCTTGTCTGTAACCTTGTAGGAAGAATCTACACATGGTTTTTATTTTCTGAAAATCCTCACCCTTGGTATCAGCACCAAGGGGGTTATGTACTGGCGAGAATACTGTGGTCTTATGCCATGGAAATATGATGAAGTCCAAAATAGTGTCATTTCACGAATGTAATATGTAAATAGGAATAGCTCTCGTGTGATGTTATCATGATGCTGCCAGTTGAAAGGAGTACTATTCAAAGGTGTATGGTGGCAAGAACTATTACATGTAGATTAACCCTTTGGCACCTACGGATTACGCCCTCTGTAGCCATTTATTCACTGAACTCGCTGCTCAGTAAACCATCTTGGGACATAGACTCTCTGCTGTGCGCATAACCTTTCCATGGTCATGCATCGTTTTCAATGAGGATTCTTAACGGCTTATGTCTGAAGATAGCACACAGAGAATTTCGTCACCCAAGATCCCCTGCATTTGCTGTTACAGCGCGTCAAAGTTTACGGGCGGTCCCAGGCAGTTCAGTGACTGAAGGGTTAATTCAAAATTCCTATCATCCTTGATGAAGGCAGGGTGATGTTATTTTTTTTTAATGTGCAGAACCAGAATATGAAGTCTGCACAGTAGACTGTATGTGAAAGAAACATATATATATATATATATATCTACAATGTCGAGGCAGTAAAATGCATTTTGAACTATGAATATGTAGACTTTTAAGAATGTTATTCTTCAAAAGAACAAATTGTACTGGAGATAAAAACTTACAGGTGTATATGCTGTAGTAATTGCTTTGTTATTTGCAGAAATAACATGTAAAATATCCTTAAAAAGGGTCTCTTTGATTATTTCTGCATGGAAGGAGGTAGTTCTCGAGAAATTCAGATTGATAACAGTAAAGGAGGCATTAATAAACTCTTGTCAAAACCAAAGACGTACAAATCTTACCAAATGCTTCCATGTATACTGAAATTCATGATCAGAGATATATTCTTTTGTATTGGTATAAAATCATTATAAATGCAAGCAATTTGCCTTTGACAATTGTGTGTGTGAGATTGGTACACCATATTGTGATTATTATCATGACCGTATTACCACAGTTTTTTGGCTGTAATGCTATGTTAGTTCTTGTAATTGTACCATGGCATTGCTTCCTGACTTCATGCCTGACAGTGCAATAATTTAATGACATTGACATTGTGAATGAGGAAAAGAATATAAGTGTTATGAAATGCCACCCCAAAAATGATAGATATATTCCTGAGCATATGTGAAGGTATTTGTTTGATTGTTACATATAACTTGAGATTTTTGGAACAGTTCTTCCTGATTGTTTCAATAGAAATTTTTGAGAAGTAAAACTTAATGTTCATGGATTTCTGTCAGATTGTATAATCAGTGTACATTTAAAACTGTAAGTACTTCCCTTTCTAGAGTCAAAGGCCCGTATTCTCGTTAGGCACCTAACTTAAGCCCCCGCCTAAGTGTGTAGATTTAGGCCACCAAATTATGGAGTGCCCAATGTCACCCTCTTTTGATCCTACAAAATCACCATAGTTCTGGGACTAAATGCAAACAAAAACCAACATGATAGAATTGAATTCTGATGCTCATTTCGTGCCAGAAAATAATTTTGTTTCTTTATTTTGCTACATAAATATGGTAATTCATAAGGGACTTGGGGGTTGACGGAAGTCCTTCCGTAAAGCAGTGGCCTAAGTTAAGCCAGGCTTAACTTTGGCAACTTTCAAGAATACCGGCCTATGACTTTGTCTATCACTTGTATTTAAAGTACATTACATGTACATAGTACATGTATTGACAGTATTGATATATTCAGGATTCTGTTTTTATGTGTCATTTCATGTGCCCTCAGGGAATGATTATATGGACCTTGTTGCAGGGAAAAAGCAAGTGCCAACTTGTTTTAAATGCTGATACTTTTATTTGTTTTGATTTTTCATTTAGTGCCATCAAAATAATTGACAGGGTTTTAATTCCATTTTTGCTGCCTTGCAAATTTTTTTCCACTTGTCTCTTGCAATGTTTCTTCTTCTCTTCATTACAGTGGAACCTCGTTATAACAAACTCCTTAGAACCAAGGAAATTACCTTTTTATATCAAAACCTTGTCATATCAGGGCTTAAAAACAGACTACAAAGTATTGGGACTGCCAAAATTACCTTGTTATAATGAGAGTTTGTTATAACATGTGTTTTTTTATAACAAGGTTCCCCTTATTTTACTCTGGTGTTTAATCCAGTCTTTATTTGACCCCCCCCCCCCTCTCTCTCTCTCTCTCTCTCTCTCAGATGCTGTCTCTCTCTGTCTACCCTCTTTCCCTCTATATGACTCTCCTCCCATCATTTAGATTTATATTTTGTGGTCAAGTAGGAATACATGACATAGTCACACTGCAGTACATGGCTTTCCCACACTCTGTTTTTGCTGGGGCTGACTTTTTTATTGTTTGATAATCAATTTTGCCAGGATATTATGTACTGGTACATGTACTTTAAACTTAGGACATTGTAAAGGCTCTGCAAGTTACAATGAGGTTTTTTTTTTTTTTTACTGAAGTACTTTTGCATGTAAATGTCAGGACTGACTAGAATAAATTGACACAAATATTTACACATGACATAAAAATAGTAAAAATGAAAGAAATATGATGCCATGTGGATCTGTTTATTAGGATATAGAGTAGGAGGGAGAGAGAGAGAGAAAAAAAAATGGTGCAGGGAGAGACAGTGGGAGAGAAAAGCACTGAGCAGTGGCACAAATCCATTTTGATTTTTTTTTTTTTTTTTTTTGAGGGGGGGGGGGACATTCACCTCCAAAATTCTCTGACAAGCAAAAAAAAAAAAGGTTCAAAAAGGTGGGGGGGGGGGAGGACATTTGCCTATCTTCAAAAAGGTGGGGGGACATGTCCCCCTGTCCCCCCCCCCCCCCCCCTCACCCCCCTGGATTTGCGCCCATGCTGTGAGGGGACACTTGGGCAAGGTACAGAGACAGAGACTTATAACTTATAATAGTTCTCTCAAGGGACTGAATACAGAAAGTGAAAGACGGGAAAACTGAGAAAGATTTTGAGAAAACCAAGAGTAGATATAAAAACTAATGGATCAAATAAAAGAAAAACTACCAATGAAATAATGTAGCACTGGAGAAGAAAATCTAATTGTAATTATCTTTCCCTTTCGTTCTTCATCTCACATTATCTCCCTCTCCGTTTCATACTCTCCCTCTCATATCTTCCTCTTTTTCCTCTCTGCATCCTGCTGTTTCCATTACAGACTCATGGCTATATTATTCATATTTTTATAATTTTGTGTTCCATATAAAGGTTGAATTGAAGTTTTACTTACAGCCAGTCTTCCTGATCTGCTTTTATCTATTTTTTTTTCTATTTCTCTGCCTCTCCCTTCCCTCTTTCCATCTCTCTTTTTCTCTCCCCTCCTTTCCCTTTTCTCCATGAAATGTTCTTTTCCAACATACCCTAAATTCTCTCTCTTGCTTTCTCTCTATCTCTTCTCTATCTCTCTCTCTCTTTCTCTCTATCTCTCTTTATCTCTATCTCTTGCTTTCTCTCTCTTGCTTTATCTCTCTCTCTTTCTCTCTATCTCTCTTTCTCTCTATCTCTCTTTCTCTCTCTCTCTTTCTCTCTATCTCTCTTTCTCTCTATCTCTCTTTCTCTCTATCTCTCTTTCTCTCTCTCTTTCTCTCTATCTCTCTTTCTCTCTATCTCTCTTTCTCTCTATCTCTCTTTCTCTCTATCTCTCTCTCTCTCTATCTCTCTTTCTCTCTGTCTCTCACCTACATACACATATTCAGTTTATTTCTCTCTTCCTTTCTTCCTCTCTATATCTATACCTCTCTTCTCTTTCACTCTGCCTCTCACTCTTTCTTCATTTTTCATCAGTGTATACATGTACATGTATTTCTTAATCTACAACATAACCTTTAGGGACAAATTGCAATAAGCTAATCATAACTATCATTTCAAACCCCATATACTTTTATAGAAACATTAGAAACCTGTACATGTAAAAATGTATAGTACATATTCATACATGTGTACAAAATTAATATAAATCAATATGTACATTGAATATCTGCAAGAAATATTTCTATCATGAACACATGAACTAAATTAATGGAAACATTATGTATACAGAAACTATCATAACTGAAAATGGGAATATCAATGCACATTTGAAGAGTTTCGTGGCAAAAATGCACTATATGCCAAATCTGAATTTTTTCACTAAATGTATCAAAAGATCAAAGAAAGATGGCTTCATCTGGATCTATAATCAGCCTTCACCAAATCGCTTAAAATCTACATTCATTTTACGTCGAAAACACTGTTATTTGGCAAAACGCAATAAACACCACTCGTTTCAGATTTTTTAAGATCAAAATGCATTCATGACGTAATTAATGTGCGATACAAAATTAATGAATAGATTTGTGGGCTCAAACTATTTGTAATATTTGTCTCCACTGAAGGCAAAAATCAAGCCTTGTGGATGCTTTCCACAAGGATTCCTAACTAGTTTGCAGTGTCAGAAATAAAAACCAATTTGAATTATTTTACACAGTACGTAAATGAGCAGCATATTACTTAACTGTGGACATATTGCATTTTGCAAAGAAAAATATTCTTGGATATACATGTACTGCATTTAAAAGAAAAAACCAGTTGAAAATCATGTACTTTTCAAACAGTCAAGTAATTATCAGAGATTTCTTTTCAAGGTACCGTTCTTTTAATACAAGCAAGGTGATCATTACGTATATGTATTTCACGGCTTCTTTTCCTTGCATAAGCTTGTGGTAAAACTATGTTGGTTTTCTCTGAACGCCTCAAATGGAGATAATGCGTTTTGCAACGAAACTCTTCATTTATAAATTACTGGATATTTGAATAATCACCTTTCGAATGTAGAGTGTAAAAGAATTCCACTCCACGAAATCATATTATATAAAGATGCTGCACATGATGTCTGAGAAGATATCGTCTGTTCAGAGCCAATAGGGCATTAACTCTGTGTTGAAATATAGGAGTTAAGGCCCTCTGGCTCCAAACAGACGATATACAAGCTTTTCCCTGACAAAAGATTGCTCCTCTGTGATAATGTCAAAAACCTTTCATAATTTTATCAAGAAAAGAATGCAAGAGTGTATATGGTCATGTCATGTGTAAGTTTATATGCAGATATCTTTCTGTAAATAAATTCACCAAAACAAATCAAAAAGTAATGAAAACATTGTATTTTTCATAGGGTGCTAATCCACCACAAAAGATATTCAAGGTGATCCATTATTACCCTAGCTTCAGTTCAACTCTGATTTTGGTGCTCATAGCATTTAAGTTATTCCTTTCTACACTTGGGTCGAGAGTAGCAAATAAAGCTTTAATGTCTTGCTAAAGGGCATTATTGCCATGCTGGGGCTTGAATCCATGACCTTTGTATCTCAAGTCTATTGTCTTGAACCACTGGACCACAACAGATTCTGCACATCAATTTCCACCACTGGAGAAACTATCCAGCCTTGCTGAAATCGAGGGCTGCATGGTTACAATGGGTGCTGAGGTCAACAAAGATCTTAGATTATGACTCTCTGATGAGGTTGAGTTAGCTGGCACAGGCAGGGCGGTTGATGATGTCGATGATGATGTCGATAATGAGGTGGTTGTTGATGTTGTTAGGGCCGAGGTAGATGTCGATGATAAAGGTGCAGCCTGCTTCTCCTCTAAAAAGTTTAAAAAATCATATTAAAAGAACCTTATAAAAAAAAAAAATCATCTAACTTGAAGTAACAACACCACATTTACTTTGATATATGTATAATTTATTTCATGAATACAGACAAACTCTCCCAAGTCACCCTTGTAGAAGTAAAATAAAAATCATCTAAATCAATGCTCTTGGAAAACCCATATTTTTGTTATTGTTCCTTTAAGAAAATTATTTGCATTAATCAAATTTCATGAGTCAGAGTTTGGTTGAGATAAAAAGAATTCCCAGTCCCAAAGTGGGAAAGTATATATGTGAATAGATAGCAAAGATGTAGCTAGATGAACTCTCTGCACAAGCACATTTCAATTCATAATTGGGTACCATCCACATTTGACATGCACAAACTGGGCTGGATGCTTGCTTCGTATCCCTACAACTCCAGGGTGTAAGACAGAAGACCTTTAACCCTTCCATGACAGGAATAATTTAAGGGCTAAATTGATCACATTTTGCTCTTCAAATTGGCAACAAGAATATTTTTCTTTTAATGCTACATGGTTCTAATAAAATTTAATATCTTTGAAACAACATAAATGGTTAGGAAATTTGATGAAAAGTTTTTTAAAAAGCCAATTTTGATAAAAATCAATGATTTTGAACTTCTCGATGTGTTGTCAATTTAAGGATTTTAAAGCTTATTCTCCTTTTAAAAATTCCTGGCATCAAATGCAATATGGTCATGCAACAAAAATGGACACAGTGTGTGCAGAAATCTTTGCCCTGTCTACTCATGCATCGGGTATATTTTTTTATAGCTCTAATTCAAAAGTTACTGAGCCAAACCACAAAATGTGGTCAGTTGTCTCAAAAGGATCAACAGTTGAAGGATCAACATAATTTTATAGCTCTAATTCAAATGTTACTGAGCCAAACCATAAAATGTGGTCAGTTGTCTCAAAAGGATCAACAGTTGAAGCATGCAAGGACACAAACGACGCAGTCACTCACCCATCTTTTTCTTGTACGCGTTACTGAGCGCCTCGAAGCAGACAGTGGGGTCGCTCTCGTACCAGTGAGCGATCTTCTCTCTCTCCTCCGGCTTACACTCCTCGAACCGGAGCCATCGATACACCATGCACTGGGTGGCCCCCGGCAGACCCTGGATGAGATTCTGGATGGTGGGGTGGGAGAAGCCGAAGAACTCCTGGGAACGGTCCCGCGATTCATTGACGATGTCCTCGCCACTGCAGAGAGATGATTAATTGAACGTGTCAAAGACACATGACATTTTCATTTTTCGAGTATGGTGTTTCCAAATAATTAGGAGATGCTATAGAGGAAATTTTGGACTATGCATGTGAAATTGATTTAGTTGTCTTTCTCACCGGCCTTTCTGTCTCTCATTAAATTTGCTATAACAAATTAATGAAACTTGGTTTGAAGCCTGGAGTTCTCTCTTGTGGTATTTTAAATACCTGCCCAAATCCCTTCCTGTCTAGCTCCCCCTGCCCGCCCCCCCCCCCCCCCTCTCTCCCTCTTTCATTCTCTTCTCTCTCTCTGTCACTATTCCTCTATAACTCAATCTCTCTCTCTTCCCCTCTCTTCCCCTCGCTCTCTCTCCTTTCCCTCCCCCCCCCCCCCCCCTCTCTCTTTTGCTCCATTTCTCTCTCCTCTGGCTCACACTAACAGCCATCGGTCGTTACTCACAATGCTTTGTTGACAGCCTGAAGCAGTTTCCTATGGCACTTAGTAGCTGAGGTGGCACTGAGGACGGTGGGAGGTACTCGGTCGTCACTTATCTCAAACTACAGAGGAAACAAAACAAAACATCAACTCTTTTTAATAGTTACATTTTAAGTATCCTTAAAAGTGAATCAGCCTATACTGAAAGTCTGTGACATACATTCTACATATTGGTCCCATATTTCTTCACAAAGGCAGGTTCATTAAACAGTTATGAAACTTCATCATTCATAATGGTGAGACTATATGTATGAATTTTAAACTTCACAAAGCTTGCCTTAGGGTCACTGATAAGGAACAACTAATAAATTCTGACTACTGAAATACAATTTATTTTAGCAGGTTAATGCAATACTTCACATTGAGTTACTAGGCATATGGTGAAGACCCATACATGTAAATTTGAGAGCATTTGTCAATTAGTCAATTGAGTCAAATTTCAATGTACTTGGGTTACTTTCCTAGAGCAAATGAGAGACTGCAATTTCTATAGATCCTAATAGTATCATCACAGGGCCCCGTCTTATAAAGAGTTGCGATTGATTGCAAATAATTTGCAATTGATATCAATCGCAACTCTGTACTTAAGAGATAGGAAACTGGAAATTTGCGATTGATTGGAGGACTCTTTATTAGACGGGGCCCAGATGTGAGTGCCAATTTGCATGCATGATACCTTAGCTTCCCCTTCATTATTGATGATCTTGCATGTGTACACACACTTCTGTTTGGGGTCGTCCATGTTGCCGTAGACACGGGTGCTATGGAAACCAGCTGGGTAGATGAATCGATCAGAGTGGAAGGTCACTCTCTCAGGGATGACCTCACCCAGGGAGTGGACTGTCAAGCTGCCCAGGACGATGGGGTAGATTGGCTGACCTGCACAGGAAATTCCAGTAAATGAATTAAATGTTGCATTTTAAGACAGTGTTTGGGTCTGTTAGTGCCCTGTAGGGTAATACCGGATAAATAAAATCCAAGACTACAAATAGGCCATTCTTTGTAAAGTGAAACTATTGGTCACACACGTGACCATCTAATTTTGCCTCATTGCCTGAAAATCAGATTACACATTATTGATTTTTTTATATTAGTTCTTAATTTGACAAGAAAAAAAAATTATTTCCCAACCATTATGGTTTTACAGAGACATTTAAATATGACCTTTTTTGAGTGGTCACACATGTGACTGACTCAGTTTTCAATTCTGAAAGAAAATAATATTCACCCATTTAAGGAAAATTGCTTCCAAACTGTTCAGAACAATCCCATCATACAACAAT
This sequence comes from Heliocidaris tuberculata, assembly GCA_025618425.1. Taxonomy (NCBI): domain Eukaryota; kingdom Metazoa; phylum Echinodermata; class Echinoidea; order Camarodonta; family Echinometridae; genus Heliocidaris; species Heliocidaris tuberculata. The sequence goes on from CM046833.1 coordinate 21,744,771, forward strand.
GAAAGTGGAAACTTGCACTCCAAGGGAAATATGAGAAAAGTAGGTTCGACTAACAACAAGTCTGACCCCTTTTGTGCAACGTCACACACGTGACCAACCTAATTTTGACCTATGAAAGAAAATGATGTACTCTCATTTAAAATAATTACCCTCCATCTGTGTGGGGTATGACTGTTATTTTTAAAAAAATCGAAAATGACAGACTTCTGCTACATGATAAATACTGAAAAATTAGGTTTTAAATCAACTATTTTTCAGGATTTTGGTCACACACGTGATAAATACTGAAAAATTAGGTTTAAACCAATTATTTTTCGGGATTTTGGTCACACACGTGACTCAGAATCCAAATGCAAGCATGTACTCATGAAAGCATGCACAAACATGGCGAGAGAGAAAAAAATTCAACATGGAAAATATTTTATTGCCCCTTCAAGAGGATACGGGTATCAACCGTTAAAAGTTTCGGTGATATTCCAGGAGGTTCCCTGCAAGATCGGGAGGGTTTGGCATGTCAGTATAACAAAATATCGAAAAAAATACATCCATCTTAATAGGTGGGACTGACTCACCTGCATCATTCAACGGTATGGGTAAGATGTGTCTTTTAAGACTGCTACTGGGCTTCTTCTTCTTGAGTTGATTGGCCTCCAACTTTTTATCAGCATCTGTTATAAATCAGGTAGATAAAAGTGATTAAAAGAATTGCACAGAATAGGGTTCATCAGGAATGAAATTTAGACAGTGACCGTACATGTATCATATATTAGCAAAACAAAATCAACTAATTGATCTTCTTTTTGTGATTGGTCAGTCTTCTTTATTTTTCCTTTCCCTCTCCTTCTCTTTCCTCTGTCTCTTTCTTATTGATCGTCTTCTCAACTCTTTCTCCTACCTGTTGCCTTTACCTTTTTATGTCTCTTTCTTTGTCTGTTCTGTCTCTCTCACTCAAGTTTCTCTCTTTATCTTTCTCCCTCTCTCTCTCTCTCTCTCACACACACACACACATACACACCCGCATACTTAATCTTGTCTCTCTATATATCCCTCATTCCTCCTTAATAATCTCCTCCTCTCTCTCCCTCTCTCTTTCTCTCTCTATCTCTCTATCTATTTATCTATCTCTCTCTCTATTCCCCCTAATTATAGTTTCATCAAACAAGTCAGACCACATGCTACTTCACCTTTCGATCCTTTCTTGTTCTTTTTATGCTTGTGCCTGTTCTTGTCTTTCTTCCTCTCCCTGTCCTTCTCTTTCCTTGCCACCTTCTCCGTCTTATCCTTCTTGCTCGTCTTTTCTGTCTCCTTCTCCTTCAAGGTTGTCTCCTTCTTGGCGGTTGGTTGTTGGTCATTGTCCAGCAGGGGCTTGCCGGTCAAGGATTGGTAGTGCAGGAGGCGCAGGAGGAGGAACCGTCGCTCCGCTCGCGCTCTCGGCAGCTTGGCTTCTGTCCTAGAGACTTCGTCACAGAGGGCAGCATTTTCCTACCGATGGTGATGAGATGAAATAAAGTTTTGACCCCTCTTACGACCATAATTAAAAAATGAATCGGACTATAATATACCAAAATTAACCCACTGCATACGGGAACTGGGTGGTCTCCATGTTAAGCCTATGGGAAGTAAAAAAAAGTCAGTAGTCAAAATACATATTGCTCTTCTGTTTTATTTCAATCCTTCATATCAATTTTCTTTTTCTCTCCCTAAAAGTCACAAATAACATGAAATCAATATTGCATTTGCCACTTCTGTGCATGTGAACACTACTTGGTTACATGTTCATGTAAAAATTGAGAAAATGTTACGTAGCAAAATGCTGTAATATTTTTCCTCTCTCTGTCTCCTTCAGACTTGCAATGAAAGTATGCCGATAGTACAGAGAGAAAGAAATTTCAGAATTCGAGTCATAAAGATTTGTTGAGAAAAATTTCTTCTTGTTGTTGTAAACTTGGGGCCACAGAAGGAATTACACAGACCAAATGCAAAGCTTGTTCCAACATACTCAAACTCGAATCCAAATTTTTAAAAATAATTATGTCATGATACAATATAGCACAGTATGGGCTGAAAACAGGCCACTGTACTTACAAAGACCATAGCCTTGATCAGACGTCTCAGATTCCGACTTTTCCTCTTGAACTTAGCATTTCTCTCTGCCTGAGCTGCAGCTGTGGGACTTGTCACTGCGGTGGGCTCAGTTGGGGCTGCTGTTACCGCCTTTGTTTCGGCAGTGGTTGTCGTGGTTGTTGTTGTTGTGCTGGTGGTCTTTGGAGCAGTTTGCTTGGAGGATTTCTTGTTACTCTTCCTGGCAGCCTTCCTCTCCTCCGGAGTCTATGAGGACAAGTTGGGTACAATGTGTAAGATGCTTTTTACTTATTAACCTTTCTAGACAATCGACCACATTTTGTGGTTCGCTTTTGATTCAGAGCTCTAAAAAATATACCTGATGCATGAGTAGAAAGAGCACAAATTTCTGCACACACTGTGTCCATTTTTGTTGCATGACCATGGCCCTCTTGCATAAAAAGTTGCGATTAAACGCAACTCAAAAAATTAAACGCAAGTCCCAAATACACGATCCTGATTGGTTGAAAATCGAGTTGCGTTTAATTTTTTGAGTTGCGTTTAATCCCAACTTTATATGTAAGAGGGCTTGCATTTGATGCCAGGAACTTTAAAAAGGAGAATAAGATTTAAAATCTGTCAACTGGCAACACATTGAGAGGTTTAAAATCCTTTTTTTTTTAAATCAAAATTGGCAATTTTTTCCACTTTTCGTTGAAGTTCCTAACCATGTCTGTGGTCTACAAAGACATTACATTTTATGAGAATTGAGAACCATGTAGCATTAAAAGAAAAATATTGTTGCCAATTTGAAGAACAAAATTTGATTTAAATAATTCCTGTCAGGAAAGGGTTAACCTGCTTTCAACCACGATAGAAGCTGGTTCCTGGCTACAACATAACATGCTGCAGCCAGCACATCCTAACATATCCATGCAAGAACATAGGCAAATTGTGTTTCTTTAAGGTAGCTTAGCGAAACGCAATAGCATGACTGTAAAGACACCGGAAAGACAAAAAAGGCAAAATTGCTGGTTTTGTCTGAGCATCTAAAATTACAATCAGACTTTAATATCTGAATAAAACTTTTCATATTATATTGCTTGCAAGTGTTCACAGAGTTTGATTTTGAATTTGAATAATTTTGTCATATGCGTCTTTCCTGCGTTTTTACGTGCCATCACATTTCGCTAGGCTACCTAACATGTTACACCCATTATACTTCATGTGTGTTCTGAGAAACACAAAAAGATACAGTAGGCATGGTGAAAGGAGTAAGCAGTTCCTGATAGGATTGGAACCTCAAACCCTGTGACTGAACATCAACAGAGAAAACCTCTCTTCCACAATGACCTAAAGTTTGGAACTTACCATTAGTCTGAACACTCCCAGGAGCTCATCCATCTTCACGAATCGCTTGCTGCCTTTCTGTGCATCCCTGTACATAAGCGTTTCTAGACTGGACCTAGCATTTGGACCAACCAGACCCTGTTCTACGATCCTCTGCTTGATGTCTTTGAGGTGAAGAGGCTGCTGGGCTTCCTCTAGAACAATCTGGAGTGAGAAAGCATAAAAGAAACGTTGCATTTGAACACTGCACATGTCATTGCGTGCATGGCAAAAGGGTAATTTATAGTATTAAATTAAATGAACTATTGAAAAACTTTTGCATGCATAAAAATGACACTAATGCAAAGTTTCCACGTTTTCCAGATTCTTAAAACTTTCATGATGTGAATTCCACCAAATTTTGTTCCTTTTGATACAAACAATCCAATAAACCATGATACTGAATTTCAAAGCCATAAAACTCTCTTTAAATTTAGGAGGAAAAGTATTCTTTTCAACAAAATATTGGATTACTATACCAGTATTTTGGGCAGCATTTTCCTATGTTTTGTCATCCTTTTATGAAATGACCTTACATATAATAAACTAAAACCCTCTTGTTAGGACTGAAAAATCATTTTTCAGTCTTACCTCTGCAGCATCAAGCCAAGACATCTTGTCAATAGGGGGCGCTCTCTGGCCTGTCCCTTGGTCATCATACGGACTGTAATCCAAATGATGCCCAAAAAAATAAAATAATAATAATTAAAAAGAAAAATAGATCTATAAAATTATTCATACTATTATAGAAGTCTGCAGCTCTCTCATTTTGTTTGGAACTTCTGATGAATATTAATTTCTGTCAGTAGAATAAACACAAGTACAGAACATTATTAGAATTCGAAGTTATTGGTATTAAAAAGCTTGATTTTTCGAGTGGCATACATGTAGGTTGCAATAAAAGCAAAATTATATATTTCTTTCCTCATAGAAAATAGTATCCCTCAAGAACATACATAAAAATAATTCTACTTTGTTCATGTGCTGTGGATATTTCACAATTTTTCGCAATGTTCATTTATTTTGTACTACCTCCTCCATGTCATGACAATTATCAAATATCATTAGCTTAATAGCCATCATCATTATTGGCAGCATCAAATTAGTAGCAATCATCATCATCACCACTACAATCACCATCACAACCACCATCATCATCATCATCATCAACATCATCATCACCACCACCACCACCATCATCATCATCATTACCATGATCATCAGTAAGATCTTACCCAGGAAAGAAGACCTGATGTGGATGCATGGCTCCATGTTGGCTGAAGGGGAACCCCGGTGAGTGCTGGAGTCTGGCCTGAAGGAGACTGGTGGGAGACTCCAGGGGAGGCATCACAGGTGGGTACGGGTACCCAGGGAAGGCCCCCATGGGGGAGAGCTGGGAGAAAGATGAAAGTCAAAAAAAGTGAACAATATCCAGGAGTAATGCTGGAATTTGCACTAATTTTCACACGACACATAAAACATTTCCTGAAGTCAATACCATGTGGATATATACATGTAACTGGGGCTGTGTCAATTGCGGCGGCAGTCACGACCTCTAAGTTGGAGAGGTAAAAACACCAAGTGATATATAATTACTAAAATTTTTAGAAAATACTTCCTTCTACATTTTAGGATGATAGAATAGCTGATTTCATGCAAGATTCTTCAATGGGATCTTTATCCTCTTGATCAATTTTCAGGCTGTTCTGGGCCGGCGATCTTGATTCCTTCCAGCACACATATACATGTATGTGCTAGATATCACACACTTACTATGGGAGGAAATTCTTTGTGGTACGATCGTACAGAGTGCGAGGTTTTCTACAATAATCTCGCATATGTGTTAGTGCAATTTTCTTCTGTTGCCACTTGTAACTAGCCACACGGGCTTGACGTTTTATAAAAATTTGACATTGAACATCAAGCCACACAGGGGAAGCAATCTCCCGTACGAAGAGACAAGTTAACAAAAAAATTAGTGGGCAAGATTCATCCATTTTCACGTATATGGTGAACCACCTTCGGAGTTTGCTAAGATCTTCCTCTTTCAGCTCATCCGACCACTTCAACAATCGGATCATGAGAAACATGACAAAAAAATACAATTTATGGTGACACCGATATGGATTTACTTACCGTTCACGTGTAGCTTTCGCTGTGCGAGTAGCATTACAAAGACCGCAAGATCGGCATGGAATGTGCACTGTAGATGAACGGAGTACAAGTCAGTGCAATGCTGAGCGGTTCCGACGCGGCATGCTAAATTTATTTTTGTTAAATATCTCGCACCGTCGCAGACGGCAGTATATATACGCGTGCGAGATATTAGCACAATTAAATTTAGCATGCCATGTCAGAACCACTCAGCGTTGCACTGCCTTGAACATTGTTCATTTACAGCTCACATTCTGTGCCAATCTTGCCGTCTTTGTAATGATAATCGCACAGCAAAAGCCACATGAACGGCACTCATCCAATGTACTAGGTTATGATTATAACCTCGTACTCCTCTTACATTACGGGTACGTTGAAACTAAGTTTCACCTAACTCATGCCCTTTTACCTCACCATGAAGTAAATTATTTACTCCGGAGGGGTGACTAGGTATTGAAGCTAGGTCTAGCTGGTAAAATTATCATTGATTTTTCAAACTTAATGATAAAAAAGACAAATCTTACCACCTTCCAAAGCAAGTCGTCTCTACTATCGGAGCGCTACCGGTGGTATGGTGGCCGTGATAGGAAAATCGGATGGGGAAAAAATACTGCCGACCCTTGTCGTTATGAGGTGCCGTTTGTGAAGTTATATTTTTTAAAGAAACTGTATATCATTTGTATATATGTTTTTCCACTTAATTGATAAAAGGAGAGGGAGAGGGTGAGGGAGAGGCTGAAAAATTTGTGGATCTGTAAATAAACTATTGTTGTAACTAAGCATGATATTTGTTGGGATTTTTTTACTTATGTATTCGTAATGCTCTTGTTTAATGTGTCTGAGGAATTTATTTGTTGATTTAAGCTTATCACACTTTTTCTTAATAATAACATTGTATATCTGAAAACCTTTCTATGCCTGGCTTCTTATTCATCCTTCTGAACATCATTATACAAGACAGATATAAAAATTCAATTTATTGAATCAAGCCTCCACAAAGTTACCAATTCCCTTTTAAGGGATAGAGTGTCAAGCAAAGATATTGGATATTGTGACAATTGTTATTTATAAATCGTGATAAGTGAATCCTCCCCCCCCCCCATAAATAAATATTGTGAAATCATTTATACTTGAAAGCAAAAAAGATAAATATAAATAATGGATATTGTTAAATCATCATTTATAAATAATTAAAAACATGAAAATTATTATTCATAAATACCTGTACTCATTCTATGACATTTTCATACGAATAATTATTTGACAATGTAAATTATTGAATTATATACACAAAAAAATTGTCTAAATGATAAATTTACAAACGGCGGCTCATACGATGGAACCCCCAAAAGTAATCTTCTATATCGGGCACAAGAGGGCAGCAAAATTCATAAAAACGGTACAATCAACTGTTACCTCAGCCCAGTCACGGCAAACAACTTTCAAGCTCCAAAATTCAGCTTTTTCAATACCGGGGTACAGAAACTTTACATCAAATTCAAGAGTAGACCCAAGGCAAGGTGTTGGTAAGTGATGTTCCACTCATACACATACGAGGTTATCGTAAGATAACCTCGTACTCCATACGTGTTTTATTGGCAGATTTGAATGTATACTTTACAATATCACCTCCCTTGCAATTCCAAGGGTTTATTCCCTATTTTTGCTGTATTTATGTTGTTTGATGTCTATGTATGTAAATGAATTTGATTTTTAAACTTGTATTAAACTAATATTTTAACTACAAAAAGACAAAAACTTACCAGTTTGCTTTCCATTCAGCGGAGTTCTCGTAGAAGATGCTTGGCTATGGCGGCGTTGTCGTAGTTGTTTTGGTGCGCTAGCCTAGAATTACAGTCGTTTCGATATATACTAACGCTGATGGCGCTATATAGAAATATACGATCCTGTGGAAGAATTATGCAATGCAAAAATGTTTTTCCCCAAACGTCTGGAGAACAAAGCCAGATGCCGAATCAAGCTTCCGGGGCACTTTTCCCTAGAGATCAGGTGCTTCCGGGGTCAGGCAAACTTCGCAAAGACCTTTAATAGTGTTAAGACAAATTACTCTCTCGTATTTCCGTAGTACATTCGGCAGGTGTATATTGCCGTGTTCAAACGAGACTCGCCTTACGAGTGCACCACAATACGCACACGTGCTTAGTAGCGGGTTGAGCACTCTTCGCATTTATACTCTTCGCTTCAGGTCGAGGCATATAAGCGTACTGTAGATGATTTTACCTTGGCCCAGTCCCCGCTGCTGTATACACAAGGAGTGAGAAAAGGCCCTTTAAAGTACTGCTTTCCAGTTTTGGAATCAGAAGTCAACATACAAGAGTTGAAGAGTCTCTGAATCAGGTATTCTAGCAAATTTAAGAAAATTAAATCGTGTCTAGAGCAATTTTGTTGTCTGTTTTTGAATGCTGCAACAGTGAATGTTCGACACAGTCCCACATAGGCAAGGGCCTATGAGCGGTGATGTTCCAATTTTACCTGATATTTATTATGTTTTGGTTAGGACTATTACAGCAGGCTGCACATTCAGCAGGCTACGTAATCTCAAGTGGAACCGAATGGTTCCGATACACGAGTGATGAACGGTAAGTAAATCCATATCGATGTTGCCATAAATTGTATTTTTTTAATGTTTCTCATGATCCGATTGTTGAAGTGGTCTGACGAGCTGAAAGAGAAAGATTTTAGCAAACTCCGAAGGTGGTTTGCAAGGTTCACCGTACGTGGAAATGGATGAATCTTGCCCACTTATTTTTTGTTTGTCTCTCCGTACGGGAGATTGCTTCACCTGTGTGGCTTGATGTTCAATGTCAAATTTTATAAAACATCAAGCCCGTGTGGCTACTTGTAACACCTTTAATTTAAGTTACACAGATAACTTCAACAAAAGAAATAATAATAGCGGAAACAGATCTAACTGTTAATGTTAGTTAAGTTACATGTAGATCTCTTAGTCTTACCTAGGGCTAGGTTTATTTTTTATTTTCATTTTTAACATTCAATCTATTATCTAATGTTCCTTTTTGGCAACTCCCCCCCCCCCCTTTTTTTTTTCTTTTTTAGGGGAATTTTTTTTCCTTCCTCAAAAACTTTACCAGTGGCTGTCCGTCAGGCGTCCGTGGTCCAGGCGGCAGGCCGTGCATTCCGACGGGCGACATGAGTGGCAGTCTAATTCCACCAGTTGCAGCTGCAGGAGCAGAGGTGTTCGGTGACACCATACTGCCAGCAAAACTCATGCGGGGAGTTCCGGCGGCGCTCATCATTGGAGACATGCTGTAGGCGCTAACGAGCACTGTGCTGGCGGCGACATTGTCATGATTGTGAGCCGGATTTACTTGCGTTGTTGGTGTATTTTGCGGGATGGAAGGGCCTAGAAAAGACGGCACAATCTGACTGAAATCATGGTTTGTCGTTATTATCTGATGGTCAAGGTTAGATGACACAGGTTGTTGCTGCATTTTGTCAAATCTTTGATTCCGTGATCCCTTTCTTTTGTTACGATGGAGTATGAAAATGCTACAAAAATGGAGAAAAGTATTAAACGCTAAAATGAGAGTAAATTCTTCCTGAATATTATTGAAAACAAGCATTGAGATTGATAACAATAATCATCATCAAACTTTACTTTGTTCGGAAAGTGAATGCTTAAAAATCATTGTAATGATCTAAACAGAAAATCAGCACATAAACAAAAGGATCGATCTTTATTCCGTCATTAAATGTTTTTTGCAAGTTGTTTTTCATTGTGATATCAGAGGGCATGCCATAAATGTCATAAGCTATTATTTGCGAAGCTTCGAAGCGAGGAGTTCCTCGATCGAGAGGCTAGGGGAAGGGGCCAGGGGTGGGCGGGTTCTTCTTCTTCTTCTTCTTCTTCTTCTTCTTCTTCTTCTTCTTCTTCTTCTTCTTCTTCTTCTTCTTCTTCTTCTTCTTCTTCTTCTTCTTCTTCTTCTTCTTCTTCTTCTTCTTCTTCTTCTTCTTCTTCTTCTTCTTCTTCTTCTTCTTCTTCTTCTTCTTCTTCTTCTTTCTTCTTCTTCTTCTTCTTCTTCTGATCTTCTTCTTCTTCTTCTTCTTCCTTCTTCTTCTTCTTCTTCCTTCTTCTTCTTCTTTCTTCTTCTTCTTCCTTCTTCATCTTTCTTCTTCTTCTTCTTCTTCTTTCTTCTTCTTCTTTCTTCTTTCTTCTTTCATCTTTCTTCTTCTTCCTTCTTCTTGTTCTTCTTTCTTCTTCTTCTTCCTTCTTCTTCTTCTTCCTTCTTCTTCTTCTTCCTTCTTCTTCTTCTTCTTCCTTCTTCTTCTTCTTCTTCTTCTTCTTTCTTCTGCTTCTTCTTCTTCTTCCTTCTTCTTCTTCTTCTTCTTCCTTCTTCATCTTTCTTCTTCTTCTTCTTCTTCTTTCTTCTTCTTTTCTTTCTTCTTTCTTCTTTCTTCTTCTTCTTCTTCCCTCTTCTTCTTCTTTCTTCTTTCTTCTTTCTTCTTTCTTCTTCTTCTTCTTCTTCTTCTTCTTCTTCTTCTTCCTTCTTCTTCTTCTTCTTTATTCTTCTTCTTCTTCCTTCTTCTTCTTCTTCTTTATTCTTCTTCTTCTTCCTTCTTCTTCTTCTTCCTTCTTCTTCTTCTTCTTCTTTCTTCTTCTTCTTTCTTCTTCTTCTTCCTTCTTCTTCTTCTTCCTTCTTCTTCATCTTTCTTCTTCTTCTTCCTTCTTCTTCTTCTTCCTTCTTCTTCTTCTTCTTCTTTCTTCTTCTTCTTTCTTCTTCTTCTTCCTTCTTCTTCTTCTTCCTTCTTCTTCATCTTTCTTCTTTCTTCTTTCTTCTTCTTCTTCTTCCTTCTTCTTCTTCTTCCTTCTTCTTCTTCTTCTTTATTCTTCTTCTTCTTCCTTCTTCTTCTTCCTTCTTCTTCTTCTTCTTCTTCCTTCTTCTTCTTTCTTTTTCTTCTTCTTCTTTCTTCTTCTTCTTCTTCTTCTTCTTTCTTCTACTTCTTCTTCTTTCTTCTACTTCTTCTTCTTTCTTCTACTTCTTCTTTCTTTCTTCTTCTTCTTCTTCCTTCTTCTCTTCTTTCTTCTTCTTCTTCTTCTTCTTTTTTCTTCTTCTTCTTCTTCTTCTTCTTCTTCTTGCTCCCCTTCCTCTTCTTATCCCCAGTCTTCCTTCTTCTTCTTTCTTCTTCTTCATCTTCTTCTTCTTCTTCCTTCTTCTTCTTTTTTTTCTTCTTCTTCTTTCTTCTTCTTCTTCTTCTTTCTTCTTCTTCTTCTTCCTTCTTGTTCTTCTTTCTTCTTCTTTTCTTTCTTCTTCTTTCTTCTTCTTCTTCTTCTTCTTCTTCTTACTTCTTCTTCTTTTCTTCTTCTTCATCTTCTTCTTCTTCTTCTTTCTTCTTTCTTCTTCTTTTCTTTCTTCTTCTTCTTCTTCTTCCTTCTTCTTCTTCTTCTTTCTTTCTTCATCTTCTTCTTCTTCTCTTTTCTTCTTCTTCTTCTTATTCCTTCTTCTTCTTTCTTCTTTCTTCTTTCATCTTTCTTCTTCTTCCTTCTTCTTCTTTCTTCTTTCTTCTTTCATCTTTCTTCTTCTTCTTCCTTCTTCTTGTTCTTCTTTCTTCTTCTTCTTCTTTTTCTTCTTCTTCCTTCTTCTTCTTCTTTCTTCTTCTTCTCCTTCTTCTTCTTCTTCCTTCTTCTTCTTCTTTCTTCTTCTTTTTCTTCTTTCTTCTTCTTTCTTTCTTTCTTTTCTTTCTTCTTCTTCTTTCTTCTTCTTTCTTTCTTCTTCTTCTTTCTTCTTCTTCTTCTTTCTTCTTCTTTTTTCTTCTTCTTCTTTCTTCTTATTCTTCTTCTTTCTTCTTCTTCTTCTTTCTTCTTTCTTCTTCTCCTTCCTTCTTCTTGTTCTTTTTTCTTCTTCTTCTTCCTTCTTCTTCTTTCTTCTTGTTCTTCTTGTTCTTTCTTCTTTCATCTTTCTTTTTCTTCTTCTTCTTCTTCTTCTTTCTTCTTCTTCTTCTTCTTCTTTCTTTTTTCTTTTTCTTCTTCTTTCTTCTTCTTCTTCTTTCTTCTTCTTCTTCTTTCATCTTCTTCTTTTTCTTCTTCTTCTTCCTTCTTCTTCTTCTTTCTTCTTCTCATTCTTCTTTTTCTTCTTCTTCCGTCTTCTTCTTCTTCTTCTTTCTTCTTCTTCCTCTTCTTTCTTCTTAT
>CM046833.1:21761543-21767225 GCA_025618425.1 Heliocidaris tuberculata
TTCTTCTTTCTTTTCTTCTTTCTTCTTTCTTCTTCTTCTTCTTCCTTCTTCTTCTTCTTTCTTCTTCTTTTTTCTTCTTCTTCTTCTCCTTCTTCTTCTTTCTTCTTTCTTCTTCTTCTTCTTCTTCTTTCTTTCTTCTTCTTCCTTCTTCTTCTTCTTTTTCTTCTTCTCCTTCTTTCTTCTTCTTCTTTTCTTCTTCTTCTTCTCTTCTTTCTTCTTCTTCTTCTTCTTTCTTCTTCTTCTTCTTCTTCTTCTTTCTTCTTCTTCTTTCTTCTTCTTCTTCTTCTTCTTTTCTTCTTCTTCTTCTTCTTCTTTCTTCTTCTTATTCTTCTTCTTCTTCTTCTTTTGTTTTTTTTTACCTATTATGAATTTGTATCAGTCTTATCGGCAAAACCTCCAGCCAAGCCTCCAGATTGATAGCTTATCATTTAAAAAAAAAATAGGCCCATATTATTTTGTTTGTTTTCTTTCGTTTCTTTTTTTTTTCTTTTTCTTAATCTTTTTGTTTGTAGCTATTTTTAATTGTCCGCCTTGAGGACATTTGTGCATTCAGATTTTCCCGAACACAAGCCCACTACATCCTTCTACCAAGATGGATCAATTTAAGGCAGCCCTCCTTCAAAGACCTTTTTTTTTTAACCGTTGCACCACCACCTCTAGTTAAAATTCCACGAGAATGCAGGGAAGACCACTTACCAATTACACATTTGACATACTTTAGTACTATCCAAGCCCCTCCCCCTCTTCTCTCCCCCCCCCCCTCTCTCTCTCTCGTCTCTTTCTGTCTCTCTCGTCTCTTTCTGACTCTGTCTGTCTCTCTTTCTCTCTCTCTGTCTCTTTGCCTCTTTAATTCATTCTGTATTATCATCATTACGACAATTACATGTTATTCCTTAAACTCATTGGCCCGTATTCTGAACACTGGTTTAACTTAAACCGCGGTCTAAGTGTGGTTTAAACCCAGTCTAAAACTGCCCTTTGAATCAGAATTTTAGAAAATCACATTCTGAAATCCGGTTTAACTTAAACAGTCTAGTACTGTATAAGCCATACATTTCGCGGCCATAAATTTTCGCGAATCGGACTAACCAGACTATTTCGCGAGTGGTTGAATTCGCGGTCGGAAAATTCTCAAATCTACAAACAACGGTGATCATGTGCTCTTGCAAAGCGAAGTGGTGAATTTCTGACCAGGAGACAACAAATTCAACCGACTTCTTATGTTGGCAATATTTTGGCGTGTTGTTAAATTCGCGATTCGCGAAATTCGCGAAAATAACCCCCCCCCCCCCCCCCCCCGCGAAATATATGGCGTATACAGTATATGGCTTAACTTTGTACAGAAATTTAGCCGGGACTTATACGGTTTAAGTCAGTTTTACTTAAAGCTCTGGTTTAACTTAGAGTGGAGTTTAAGTTAAACCGAAGTTCAGAATTCGGGCCAAAGTGGTGGTATAGTGTTGACAACTAAATTTGAGGTGGTAGACATACATTTCCATTGGAATGCATGCGTCCCCCCCCCCCCCTCCCAACAAAATAAATAAAAATCGCATGTACACGGTATTATAGTTTTTTATTTATCAAGTATTACATAATTATTATTCCATCGAATCGCTCATGAATTATGTCCATGCTTACAATTCATGTTAATAATAATAATAATGATAATAATGATAATAATGGTAATAATAATAATAATAATAATATTAATAATAATAATAATAATAATAATAATAATAATAATAATAATAATAATAATGATGATGATAATAGTAGTAATAATAATAATAATAATAATAAAAGCAAATAAAACAAAACACCCTTCCCAGCCACTCCCCCCCCCCCAAAAAAAAAAAAAAAAAAAAAGAGAGTCAGATATATTGCTTTTGGGGATTTTTAAGTGGGTTTAATTACGATCTTGATTTTTTTTTTAATCAATTCGGTGAAAAGAGTGCGTCGAAGAGGTTTGAGTCAAACCCCCTGACTCGCATTAGTGTCCGATAACTTTCTTGAAGAATATAGATTGTCAATTTGCCTGCTATTCAAGAAAACAGAATTCACGAACCCTTTTAACTTGAAAAACCGTGTCACGTTTGATTATAAAAGATAATAAATTCATCCAAAATACAAAAAAAAAAAACTCACCAAAGCAATAGGACGTCTTTTCATTCGAAGAAGATTTTTTATTATTTTCATAGACAACGGTGGGTTGCAAAGTAAGAAGGGTTTATAGACAATGGCGGGTTGCAATAAGAAGGGTTTGGAAAATTCCATGGCAGACACACTGCCATTTTTTTACCTTATTTAGTTGTATTATGGATCCAGGGTTATGGTTTGCAAAAAGATGCTTATCTTTTGTCGTGAACGCTTTGAATTCCAAAAATTATATACGGTGGCATATATTGCTGGAATGACCCGATATACGGAACTCATTCTGTGTTGGGAGGTAACACAATTAAAGGGACTAGAAATTGGGATCCCATGTGTGTTTGCATCGGACTGAAGGCCATAAAATTAGATCATACGAAGTTGACCGAACTGCCCGAACTGCCGAAAGTTAAGCGACCTTCCCCCGATACCACATTCATAGACGTTGTACAAGTCTCAGGATCATGATACAAGCCTACGCATGTACAGTACAGCTACTGAACTGATTAAAAAACGGCTGGTCGCTAGAAATGTGAGCAAAAACGGCACTCCCCGCCCCATTCTAACCCCTATAGGCTCTTTGCAGGTTGTCTTATCATAATAAACCGTTTGAAGTGTATATCACATTATTTTCAGTTATACCCAACGGCTGGAAAGGATTTGCACTTTGGCTGCTGACATTTCTGAGTGACACCTCTGACATAAGGTCAGTGTGTGTGTGTGTGTGTGTGTGTGTATTACACGCAGTACACACTATGGCACTGCCACTGACCACTGACCAACACACAGCTTGCAATCAACATACACCGGGATGTATGTAGAGCTGGAGGTCAGATAGAGTTCAGCTATTCCTCACCGCTGATTGGTATGTACCGTGGTTGAAGACACGCCCACGGTCACTTCACACAAATTGTCATATTTTCCGAAGCAAACACACATGTCAGCTCATTTGCTGGTCACTTTAAGATACCTGTTGATAAGTACTTCACAGATAATAAAGAAATCAACGAGCAGTGGGCTGTGCAATGTAAATTGTATAATGAGACAAAATACGCAAATTTGAACAGGTAAAGGAAATAATAAACTCAATTACGGGATGATTACTTCAGTCTGTAGTTGAGTTTTGAATCGAGAGCTATAGAGGAGTGTGAAGAAATTATCTCATATTTATGCACTGTGATTTTACCCTATTTTTTTTTTTTTTTTAGATAAACAATACATAGTACTGTGAATGTGACTTTGTGTAGAAGACTGTACATACGGTTGTTGTTGTTTATGTTTCTTTGTTTTTGTACATGCGTATTTCTATAGTTATACATGTATTTCTGTATTTTTATATGTGCTTTTTAAAGAGAATAAAGAACCAATGCATAGAGATCCTATTATAGATCTCAATGAACAAATGAAATAGCGCCATCTCCGCTGAACCAGTACATGCACTTGTTTTGGATGAGATTGTTCCAAAAAGAATAGGGGTGCATCATCAAAATAGAGATGAGGTTGAAAATAATTCTGTGATAATTTGATAGTTGTGATATTTTCAAAATACACTTACATTCCATAATAATTTAGAAATAAATTTATGAAAAGGATTTTGACAAATTACAAATAAGTTAAACTAAAATTAAAGTAACCTTTCCTATGTTACAATAACACAATCCCTTCACGACCGTCAATTAGCTTTGCATAGCAACGCGAACACCTCAAAATAGTGCGACTTAGAGAAATTCGTCTTAATTTCTGTCTTGTTATCTTATATAAACCCACAAGATGTCTGATCTAGGCTCAGATTACGATGAAGAGGAGCATGGCCCATATTTGGGAGTAAGTAATTTTTCATAGTATTACTTTGTTTTAGCTGTTTGTGTGTTATTTTATTGCAATCTTGTTCATTTACCCCGATTGTTCGGTCCCATACGTTCAGTTTAATGTACCTTGCTGATCATCAACCTTAAAAGTTATGACTGACATAGTCTAGGTCTAGGAGTCATAGCAAGAGAATCCTAGGTCTGAATGATAATAACCTCGCAGTCCTATCTCTAATAACCTCGCATAAGTGTGAGTGGGTCCTAGGAGTCATCTGGGTGTGAAACAGATTGATATGAAAGATAACAACAACAACAACGTTTTCTAAAAACATTTTTGTTGTCGGATTGTTTGAACTTGACTCTGTGACTGTGTGCACTCACACTTCTTTCCCAATCGCAGATCATGTGGGAAGGCATTTTTATTTACTCATAGACTAGATCTACTGTTCTAGATTGTTTCATGTTTGACAGATTTGTGAATTTGTTGTGGCGCAAGATATTTGACAGTCTACCAGTTTCTAGATCAGTGTAGAGTCTAGACTTTTCTAATTCTATTTGTATAATATACATTGTAGATCTAGATTTAGATGATATGGGCCCTCTTGCATAAAAAGTTGCGTTTAATCGCAATTTGAAAAATTAAATGCAAGTCCCAAATACACGATTCTGATTGTTTGAAAGTCAAGTTGCATTTAATCACAACTTTTTATGCAAGAGGGCCCTGGACTGTCTCCAAAGTTTTGTTCATAATCTTTGCCAAAGTTTGTTCAAATCAATATCTAAAAACATCAACCTGTTAAATACTGTTAAATACTGTATTGATAACCTTGTTCATTGGATAAGTGGTATTAACTGTAACTGTGCGAGCGTGTGATGTACAGAAAGGACTGACTCATTATTACATAACATAACCAGTATAGCTTGGATAGCTAACCAGCTGCTTTTTGGGATTACCGCAACAAGTAACAAGTACATGTAACTAGACCCTAAGCCTTGCCATGAGATAACCCTGGGGTCTTTGGAAAATCTGTGTAAGACCAAAATCATCTGTGTCTACTGTATAAGCTTAGCCAAACGTGATGGAACGTAAATTATTCAAAATCATAATTTCATTATATAGAGGCGGAACTAAAATATTGGGATGTAGAATTAGTATTCAACTCTATTAACAATTTTAAGCAAAATGATATGAACACATTTATTCAGATAAGTCTGATTGTAATTTTAGATGCACAGAAAAAATATAGAAATTTTGCTCTTTGCATCTTTCCCGCGTCTTTACGCGCCATTGCGTTTCATTAAGCTATATACCTAAAGGGGTAATTATGATATTGGTTACATATGTTTGTTTTTTTTTTTTAAAGGAATATGAAGGAGAGAGGAATGCCAAGGAAGAGCGTCATGGCAAAGGAAAAGCAACACTTCCCAACGGGGATATGTATGAAGGCTTGTATGAACATGGAAAACGTCATGGAGCGGTAAGTTTAATTGGAGATCATATGAATTTTTAAAAATTTCATTGGAGATAGTCTAGGAAGCAAGAGCAAATTCTATGATGATGAGCCAGGTGGCTGTCTTGTGAAAACCATTTTTGATCAGCTTAAAAGTAGAATGCTTCCTACCAAATTGTATTCTTACTTGGGATTTTATCAGTAAATAAAAAATGAATAATAATATCTATAATAATGATAATAATTCACTATTCACTTTAAAAAAAAAATTAACC